>BJCO01411418.1:0-11048 GCA_018326465.1 Flaveria floridana | reverse complement strand
TGATGCTTATAATGTTTAATATTTCATTGTTTAGTGTGTGATAACTTATAGTGAACTAACTATATAGGTTTGTGAATCGTATGAAGTATTCATGCGAATGGACCATGTTAATGGACCATACGCATGAACACTTCATGCTAATGGACTAGTCGCACGACTGAACCAGGAGACTGGATCAGTCACACGATTGAGACATAAGATTGGCTCAATCGCACGACTGAACCATCAGTCTGGCGTATGAACCAATCGTATGATTCAGTCGCACGACTGAACCATACTAATGGTTCAGTCGCACGATTGACAAACCCTAACCTATAAATACCACTTAATTCATGGAAAAAATGAGTGTATTCAAACATCTACGCACATAATCATACCCTAGCCGTCTAGAGGCTCAAGAAAACCTGTTACAAGTTCATAGATCACAGTTGATCATTCTCTAATCATTCTTAACGTTTCATTAATCGTTAGATTGATCTGAACTGTGTTCTCCCTGATTGGATCACCAATCAAATAGGATTCCACACTATTTGATCTGGTTTAACGCATTATCAGTTAGTACTCCTTACGTACACTATCCTAATAGAATTCTGACTTCAATCTGTACGCTTAGATAAATAGTGACATGGTGGCTGTAATATGACTACAAAGTCTACTTCTGGAGGATGTCAATTCCTTGGTAGAAGGATAGTCTCGTGGCAAGGCAAGAAACAATCTTGTGTGTCTTCATTAACTGCTGTAGTTGAATGCATTGCAGCTGCTAGCTGCTATGCTTAAGTGCTTTGGATTCAGAATAAAATATTGGACTATGGACTCAACTTCAAAGAGACTCCCATCCATATAGACAACAACAGTGCCATCTCTATCACAGAGAATCCTATGCACCACTAAAGGACAAAACACATCAACATAAGCTATCATTTGATTAGAGATAATTTTGAAAAAGGATTGAAAAAACTAGTCAAAGTTAACACAAATGAAGAATATGATGATCTATTCATAATATCTTTTTATGAACAGAGATTTAAATATCTTGTATCAGCTATGGGGATGATTAACTTTGAGTATATTTTCTTAAACAAAACTCAAGATTATTTTTTAATATGCGTGTTCTAAGTTGTCTATATTATCATAGATAAGCCCAGTTTACTTTGGAAGAAAATTTTTTAAATGATATTCCTTAGGATTATGGAAATTTTAGACATATTTTCTCTCGAAAGACATTAAGTTTCCTTTGAAAGAACATTATGTCTTCAAAACTAAAAACTAGTTATTTACCTTTGGAAGAAATTGTGATATATCTTCCGAATCTTAAATATGCTTCTAAGTACTTGTATGTTTTTGAAATACAATTTTCTTACGAAAGCAATTAAACCTCAGAAGAGTTATTCTCTTATGAAAAAAACTCCTTAGTTTTAATATCTTCCGAAACCAAATATGTCTCTGAAGTAAAAATACTCTATTTCAAAGCAAAATTTCCATAAAATTCCAAAGTCCAATTGCCTTCAGAAGATTTTATAAAAATTTTGAAGACAAATTACCCTCGGAATATTTTCGACTTCCAAGAAAACTACCTTTTTGGCCGCTTTTTTAGAGGTGGGACCAACATTCGGATTTCAAAGTTTATCCTTTTATGTTAACTTTCTCTCAAATCCATTTCTTATATATATACCTTCAACGGTTCCCCCTCTTTCACCTTCCTTTTCATCTACAAATCTCTCTAACCTAAATTCACCCACAAACCGCCATTGTTCTTACCTTTCTTCATCATAAAGCTACTCACAAATGGCGAACCCTGATCCATGAAACCAACTAGATTTTTCCATGCATTTACACAGGAAACATAACTAGGTTGCTCTGTTATCATTTAAGAAAGACCCTGGCTTCTCTAATGTTTTCTGTTTATTGACTTTATCAAACTACTTCACCTCCCTCACTATAGATCCTTCACTATATAAAAATCAACTTTTAGAGTTTTGGAGGACCTGCTAAGAGGTCATTATGGATGGGGAGAAGACACTGTCTGCCATAGTATAGGGGAGGAAATTTTATCACACCAAGCACAATTAACACATATCTTAGACTGAATGATGAAGAATGCGACTTGCCCCTTCCTAAAATCACCTATAAACTAGTCCTATAGGCAGATGGGCTATGAAGGTGATTACTCTGTAAGAACCTTGAGGAACGAGAAGGTATACTCCTAGTGGAAGTCCTCCTCCATGTGGCCATTCACTATCTATCAAAAAAGCATGGAGGTTAGGACAAAATTCTGAAAGACCTTTCCTATATAGTCCATAGCATGGTTTAAGGTATCAAGTTCAGGTACTCTCAATTTGTATATACAAATTCGCTTGCTAACTTTCACTCCTTAGAATATTATATGTTCCCTAGACATATTTAGCACATTCTTAACTGTGAACTGGGCTCACAGTTAAGGGGAACAGGTAATGTTCTTAAAATGGGACAGATGAAGCCTAACTTTTTTCAAAACAATGAGAAAGCCTGTTGTGGGCTTCTCTGGGGTAGAAACAACCCTAGTTCCAAAGATGTTAGAGCTAATTGCACAAACTGACGAAAACCTACACCTATTTAGTCTCAAATGTTAGTCATCTGGAATCTCATATGACTAGCTTACAAAAGAGGGTCAATGACCAGCAACTTGAGATTACCGATCTCAAGGGCAAGTTAGCTAAGAGACCACTAAGAAGGAATCAACCAGGGCCACAAGAACCTATAGATATGATGGACCTATCCTCTATCTCACCTATACAAGAGGGTGATGCTACCAAAAAGAGGGAGAAATAGAAAGTCCTAGCTAAAGTCATAAAACCTAGGAGTTCTTCTCAGACTATGGACGTAGAGTATTCACAACCCTGACTTGTAATTGTCCATAGTCAGCAACCTCCTCAAGTCCATATTTATGTGGATTCACTCATATAGAGTCTGTTTGAGGAGGGATTCCAAGGGCTTTTACTACCCCACCCTATGATAATGAATATGAAATACTAGAGTGGAGGTATGATGCAGGCAAGAGAGTCCTGATACTCCATGGACTTCAGGGGTAGCAAGCAATGAGAGTGTTCCCCTAGTTCACATGTCAGTTGCCGCCAACCCAAGCCAAAACAGGCAAGCTGATAGACTAGCTGATAGGATCTATGACAGGATTATAGAAGAGTTAAGATTAAGAAGAAGATAAAAGCTAACAAGCAATGTCATTGGTCACCTGGATGTTGAGGTGGACACTAAGATTAGCTTCAAAGGGGAAACCTTGACTGAAGGCCTAGTGATAGAACCTGTGAACCTTGAGATGGGAACTACTTCAACATCCTCTACCCTAAGTGAGGAACTAGCTAATGAAGGTGCTTCATTACCTCTCTCTTGCCAAAGCTCAAGTGCTGAACCAAGCAATGAAGTCTAAAGCTCTCTCCACCCTGAGTCACTAAAGCCTATGAGTGACAAAGGGCAAAGGAAGTTGACTCGTGAGGAGATTAAGGAGTAGGAAAGGGAGAGGAATAGGAAGCTAAGGGGAGAGAGTTCAAGTAGGTCCCCAGGCTTCATGGAAGCTACAATCAGGGCTGCCCCTAGGCCAAACACTCAAGATGATGAGATAAAGGAAGCAAGATTGAGTTACTCGAGGACTAGAAACTACAACACTGATGAACTCATCTCTCTTCCCTTAGAAGAGTTAAATGAACTGGCTGACACTGAGCGATCAAAGGAGAGAAAGGAGGCAGAGAATAAAGAATTGCTTCTCAAGATTAAAGAAGAAAGGAGAAGGAAGAGACTCTCCAAACATGCTCCTCTCTCCCTAGTTCAAGAAGGCCCTGAGACAGAGGCAGTGGCAACTGAGCAACAAACTCAGGTAGACAAAGAAGAAGATAGACAAAATATGATCATTTATTTGAGTGCCACAGGCCTCTATCTCTATCAGGCATCTACACTTTTTCTCTTGTCCTATGAGTATATTAAACTTGAGTACCACAAGAAGCTTGAGCTACAAGTAATGAAGGAACAAAAAGCTGCTTAGAGGAAGATGAGGGAATAAGATATAAAGTCAAGAGCCATCATCCAAAAGAGTCTAAAGAATTCTGCTGATAGGCAGAGGATAATGAGCTTTTTGAAGCTGTATGGATTCTCTGAAAGGAGGCTTGGTCAAATGTCTATATCTACCATGCATGGGCACATTAGGGTGATCAAGAAGAGGATTAGAAAGAGTGAGCTCATTGACTTGCATTCTCGACCAAGTCAGGCTACACCTAAAGTTGAGGTCAAAGTTGAACCATAAAAGACACCACCACCTGGACCTAGTGCTAGACCACAACCAATTTCATCTCCTGATGCTCAGCAGGGTCCTGATCCCTTTCCATCTGAAACTATAAGGGAAAAGGACCCAACTGAGAAAGACATACAAGAACAACTGTAACACCCAGAAATTTTGTCAAAAATAGAGGAAAGAAAAGAAATAAGAAAAAGAAAAAGGAAAGCAACTTGTAAGAAATTAAATTGAATACAAGTGAAAAGTGTACAAGATTCAAAACTTGTTATTATTATGTTTAAAAGGTGGCATTGCCGCCCACAACTCCCCTACCAACTGTAGTCGACATTTTTAGAGAGAGAAAGCAGAGTTCCATCGGTTTTACTACAGAAAAGAAGAATTGGAATTTGCACAAGGTAAGATTTCTTGTAAATGTTCGGTTTTCAGCTGAGTTTTAGCGCTTGGAACCGATTTTTATGTGTTCTTATGTGTTTATATGTGTTCGGGTGTATATTTTCTTTATGTCTAGGTGTTAGAACATCAAGAGTGTTTGAATTAAGGAAATTGTGCTTGGAAACAGTCACAGATGAGCTTCTAGACCCCGGTTTTTACATGTTTCATAACTTCTTTAGGGGCTGAAAATGTATTAAAAAGATTTTATAATTTTTATCTATGTATATCCATATGCTTTATGATGTATGATAATGCTTTAAGGTTATTTATGCTATGTTGAATGCTTAGAATGGCAATCTTAAGTTTAGAACAGGATGATATGATGATTGGGTCTAAAAACTACTTAGAAACACGTTGAACAGGAAGTTCATGCGCTTACATAAGGCTCATGCGCCTAAAATTGCCTAAGAAAATATTGCAAGTGTACTCATACGCCCAAACAGTACTCTTATATGCCTGAAAAATGGTTCATGCGCCTAGGAAATTGGCCAGACGCCTAAGTGTTGGGGTCATGCGCCCCAATAGTGTTCATGCGCCCAAGTTTTTATTCTGGCGCCTGTGTAGGCTCATGCGCCTGAATAGTTAATGCGTCCAAAGTGAGAAACAATTAAATGTAGGGCCATGCGCCAAAATAGTGTTAAAACACCTAAACAGGCCTCATGCGCCTGTATAGTGTTAAAGCGCTCAAACACATAGAAAATTTTCTAAATTTTTGGAAAATCATATTTTTAGGGTTTTGACCCTAGTTTGACCTAAGGCTTATATGTGCCTATTTTATGCATGGTTATGCTTTATTCTTATGTTCCTTATGTATATTGATGTATAAGTTTACGTGGTATGTTTATGATTTTTAACGTAAAGTATAATCATTAAAGAGGTAAGATAAATGATAATGTTAGTGGAACATAAAGAACGAATGAAAGAAAGGCTTGCAAGTAGAATGAAAGAAGGATCACAACTCATGAGAGTTGTCAGCTCAACTGTGTGTATTATAGCGTGCGATTTTGGCTAACCCATGAGTGTTCACACATAGGGGATCAGTCTTGGTGACTGATCCACAGTACGAAATGGGATCCTTGTCATTCGACCCCAGATACGATATGTCTTTGTGCAATGGTATGATACGGCTTTGTGCCAGATAGTAATGAGGATTTGTTCCCAGAATAGTGGGTTCAGGCCATGATAGGGAAAAAGCTTGACAAGATCAAGAAACATTGAAAGATAATGATAAAGTACGAAACAAACGATTATACGAGATAATGATAAAGTACGAACCGAACGACTACGTGAAAGATAATGATAAAGTACAAAATGAACGAAAATGTGAGATAATGAATGATGAATAAGGTTATGCCTTGTTGTTTGAACGACGAATGATCACCTACAAAACTAAGAAAATATTTTGATAAGAAAGAGTACTCTCTTATATAAACACTAAAAAGTACTTCAATACTTTAAAACTAGAACTCAGTTAGCAACACTGACTTTTATGCATTTTCAGTTGGCAGGTAATGTTGTTGAGGATGGCACACGGGAAGGCTACATGGCAGGGACTCTCTGGACGAACAGGAATGGCTAGGGTTGATAATTCTCGAAGTGTTTTTTTCACGAATTAAGTGGTATTTATAGGTTACAGCTCTCATTCGTATGACTGAGTCAGTCTTATGACTCAATCGTGCGATTGACTCAATCACCTGGTTCAGTCATGCGACTGTCCCATTCGCATGGTCCAGTCGTGCGACTGAATCATAAGACTCAGTTAAACATATTCCTGAACCTTTAATGATACAGAACTATGTCTAACAACTGTAAACCTAGATAACATGTTCATATAAGCGTGTACCAATCAATCATACTAATAGATATAACATTCAACAACCAATGAACATTAAAAGAAGACTTTTCATTTCATATATCAAACATTACATAAGTGTTACAAAATGAAAGTCAATTACAGTTAACCTCACTAGAACTAGAACTAGGGACATGTGTACTAACAAACTCCCCCTTGGACCTAGTTCTATCTAATCTTTGACTTCCTTTTCAAACTCTTCAAACCTCTTAGCTCGTTCTTCTTTAGATACCCCAGCATGGATATTAAGTGCAAAGCATAAACATATGACATGTTAGAACTGAAGTGCTTGCACTATATCCTGCGTATCAAAAAATAATGGCCACTTATACAAGATGTAGACATCAAAAGCAGACAAGTTTGTTAGCCACATAAGGTCAAATACCGTTATCATCTCTACTTTCCCTTCCCTATCCAAAACTATGATGGCCTCTCCAGTGCACCAGTCATAATACCACCATTTGAAATGGGGTGCAAAATCTTGTGGCATCTCCCTCAATGGAATACGTGACATTGTACGCGTAGCGTGCCATTTAAGAACTATCTTTGGTCTTCCAGTAATAGGGTTCACCACAGCTCTTCGGATGTACCTCGTAGCCTACTGAGGTTTGAATTTCACCCATCTGGTAAGATACTTATGTTTCAGTGCAACCTCAAACCAGCCTGACATTTTCTTCGTGTCAGCATATAGCAGCTTCAGTCTTGCCAGCTGGTTGAGCTTAAAACTAGGGAGAGTCTTAGATCGTGTGGGAATCTAAAGTACTCGATACCCCTCTCCCTCTTTACTGCGTAAACATTGAGATCCTCAAAATACGCCTAGGATATGATCTTCCCTGACACCTTCAGATGCTTCTTGACCTTGTAGATCTTGGTGTAGGTGTTTGGCTTAGCTGCAGCACGCTGGGCTCTGATCTCTGAGAAGCAAGCTGCCCATTCAGCCTTTCTGATATCTACATCAGCGTCCGAGGCTGGGGCTTGGCCTGTAAAGGCTTCTGCTTCTTTTTCCTTCTGACTCAGCTTCTCCAAAGTATCACTGCCGAGAGTATTACCCAGATCGGGAAACACATTTCCCTCTTGGTCAGTATACTAAGGAAAATGCTAAGCCGTGATGTCTTCTATCTCAATCTTGTCTTTATAATTCAGCTCCTCGTCACTATCCACATCGAAGGTAGGAGCATCCTTCACTATCTCATCAGGATTCAGCTGGAACATTTTAGCAAGTTGCTCATCAGTGAGGTCGTGAATTATTTCTCCTTCTTCAGGAGTATAACTCACGGACCTCCTGACGATCCCTTGCAGATCAAGTATCATAGTCAGTTGAGAGTTGATCTGCTGTAAGGGAGCAATATCGTACTCATCTTGCTGAAATGTTGGATCTGCTTGATTTAAACATGTAACACATCAATAGTTAGTATGTAATCAAGATAATCAAACACTGAATAATAAATATATACATTAATTTCATAACATTAATTGATGATTTCAAGTACAAAAGTTGAACAAATAAAACATCTAATCTTTGCTTTTGCCTTGAATCCTCTCTGCGTCTTCAGCTGAGGGTGAGGTAGGTGAGGCAGACGATGATGCTCCCTGGTCTTGTTTCTTCTTTGTCCTTTGCTCTTGACCAGGAGTAGTGGCAGATGCAGTTGTATCTCCTTCATCGTCATCATCATCATCCTCCTTACTTCTTGCCTCGCCGTCACCCTTATCATCATCATCATCACTCTCAACCTCTTCATCATCATCCTCATCATCATCACCATCGTCATCTCCTTCCCCGATCTTCAGAGGCTCATCTTGTGATCCTTTAAGCTTGAGCATGATCTTCTTGTTAGCAGCCTCCAACTCCTCCAATCTCTTCACCGATTCCTCTTTTTGCTCGTGGAGTTGGGCGATCTGCTCAGCCTGATGAGAAATTGCTGAGCTTGAGAAGCATTTAGCTCCTCCAGCTGACCTAGTTTAGCAGATTTCTCCTCATCTGCTGCTAACAGCTTCAGCACCATCCTGTTGAGTGCTGCAAGCTGTTCCTCCACTCCAATAGGAGGGAGGGATGATCCGGTGGGGAATGTGGAAGGTCCAGCTTGGTGGCTGGCGGTGGTAGCGGTGGCTGAGGTAAATATGGGTGGTGAAGTATGAATAGGTGGAGTGGTATGATGGGTAGTTATGGTAGGTGGTGTAGTGGTGGTAGGTGGTGTAGTGGTGGTAGGAGGTGTAGTGGTGGAAGTGGTGGTGGAGGTAGTAATCAGTGTGATCCTCCGTCTCTTTGGCCTCAGCCCATGTGGCTGAGCCATCCTCTTCTTCCGAGTCCCCCTAGACCCGAAGGCTTCCCCTTGCCTGCTGGGCTGGTCTGGGGTGTATGATGGACTATAGTAGTCTCCCCAGACCTGCCCGGACGTCCACAAACCGTCCTAATCCCCCTCTCGGTGGCAACCACCCGGCTGCCCACCGTCCTGGTCAGTGGTTCCTCACCAGACTCTTCCTCCTCATCAGGCTGGAAGTCCTAATGGAAACCAGCTATCTGTAGATCACCGTGTGGAGATGGTGGAGATGTAACCTCAGTAGTAGTGGTCTGTGTGTGAGAAGGACCTGTATCTCTACCATCACCACTATCATCGTCATCTGAGTCATCATCAGGAACTGCTATCGGCTCAGTATCAGAATCACTCTCGTCGTGGTGCCACTTCCTCTTCATTGGTGCCACATAGTCTTCCCGGGACAGATGCCCAAATAATCTCCTCACCGGGGGCTTCACCTGCTTCCCCCGGTACACCCTCATCTATCCCAGAGTCGTGTCGTCCATGACCTCCAGGACCACAGCATCCTCTTTCTCCTTCGGCAGAAAGGGGAGCTTCTGATCTATGATCATCTGTATAAACCATGGATACATACAGAAGCTTTCCTTCCCCTTCGCCTTAATGTTCTCCACCAGATAGGTAAAGATCATCCTAGAGAATTTGAAAGGATGATTCAGCACCGGTGCAGCGTATGCGTTCTGCATCTGGTCTGAGAGCTCATCAAATCCACCCTTCCCGGATGCGATGCATCTCAGAAGTACATGGGCTAAGTATTTGAACTGGGGGCACAAGTTGCTCTTGTTGAGCATACTTGCGTTAATGTCCCCAGAATACTTAGCCCTCATAAAGCAGCCGCGAACAGTGAGGGGATGTAATCGGGTGGGACAATCAGAATCATCCCCAAGCTCCAGAACTATCCTGATATCCTCCACTGTAATCTGGATGGCCTCCCCGAATATAGAGCTCCTGATAGTATGGGGCTCAGAGGACATATCAACAGTAGCGCCTTCCCAAAACGCCTGCTGTATGGATCTGTAAGGTATGCATGGCGTAGAGATCGCTCGGAAAATCCTCGAGCGTCGTAAGAATGTGATGATGCCAGCAAACTCCGCAGCGTTGCGGGAAGAGAGATCGAGATAACCACATATGTTGTGCTTAGTGCTCATCGGCCACCGACTAGCCATCTATGACACAAAGTAAATAAACATTAGTATGTGTCAAAGAATACCAAACTTGTTAACATGAAAATTTTGTTCAGTCGTGCGGCTGAGCTGAGCGATTGAATCTAGTCGTGCGACTGAGCTGGACGACTGCGATCTAGTCGTGCGATTGAGCTCATACGTACGACTGAGTCATGCGACTGGACTTAGTCGTATGTTCGCACCTGCGTTTACCTTAGTTGTGCGATTGAGCTCAGACGCCTGACTCAGTCGTGCGATCGAAACATTCGTCCATCTCAGTCATGCGATTGAGCCATTCGCCTCGCTCAGTCGTGCGATTGAAGTTTATCAGTGTGTCCAATCGTATGTCCGACTGTTGGTTCATTCAAACTTGATTTTTGAGCAATACTTGATGTTAAACTTTGAGTATTGGCTCATTATGTTCGCAGAAGACCGACTAACCCCTAATAACTTTCATTTGATAAAAACTTAGTTTTAGTGGTTTATTTGTCATATTTGGTTCGGTTTTAAGTTAGGTCATTGTTTCGGTCATGTTGACGTTGTAGTAACTGATTAATCAGCCAAATGATGTCATGCAATACCTATGTGAAAGGATCTAGGCATCTAGTTTGATCAATTAGATTGGATTTGCAGCGGATTTGCGTACGAATTAGAACAAATTCTAACAATAACACACAAGATGTATCAATGAAACAGTATGGTTATAAAGAGAGAGAGAATTTCTGCCAAAAGATATATATTCATTCAACACACGCTTCGGCACCTTTACAATTAGGTCATCTTTCCTTTTATAGGAAAGATGACGTCAGCTGATGTCACTTGACAGTGACATCTAACCGTTATTACAACAAACTACTAAAAGAGACTAAACTACTGAAGATGTCTAACAGCTGACATCTTCTTACAAAAGACAAGTTTAAACTATTACAACTACTGAAAAGAAACTACTGAAACTACAACGTCTGAAGAACATGCTCTTCAGACGTTTTACAAAGTACTGAAACATAAAA
>BJCO01411368.1:0-10612 GCA_018326465.1 Flaveria floridana | reverse complement strand
GAGCCGATCGGCTCGGATCGGTTTGTAAACGAGCCAAGCACGAGCAAAGGTCCGCTCGGTTCTGTTCGGATCGAATTAATATGTATATATAGTTTATACGTTAGCACTCTAGTAGATTTGACCCATTATATACAAATATATAATTATATTTATGCGTACTTTATCAATCAACCTAATAAAGATTTCTACATTAAACATAAAAGTAAAATCTTAAACCGTTAAAAGATATTTTTTTGATCATCTCCCGCTCTCACCGTTATCATTATATCTTCAATATACTCTCCGTTTTTTGGCTACAAGACTAGATTAATCGTCAGCCAAAACGTATTGTCCGATGAAAATATCATCTAATGAACCGTGACTATTTTTTAGTTATTAAACCTAATTCGCTACAATATAAATTGCATAACACACAAGATAGTTGGGTTGTATAAATTGTTCGCCGCTCGTTTGCGCTTACTCGACGCTCGCTCGAAAATTGAACGCTTGAAAAATACTCGTTCGATTTCCCGCTCGGTTGTAAACGAGCCGATCGGCTCGGTTCGGTTTGAAAATGAGCCAAGCACGAGCAAAGGTCCGCTCGGTTCGGCTCGGCTCGTGAACAGCCCTAATTAGTTGTAAGATTACACGGATATTGTGTTGTTGCATTAACTAAAATAACTTCAATCACTAAAACACCTTTAACTCTCATTAACTATGAGATTAAGTTTCAACTAGAATGGTAACCCCGCGTGTTCCTTGCGGGTTTTTTTTGATACTTCTTGAAACAATATTTTTTTATAAAAAAAAACCTTAAATAAGATGTTTTATTATATTAAAAGAAATACATTATAAATATATTTTGGTTAGAAAAAAATTAGCTTAAATGATATTATATTATTAAGTGTTTCTGAAGATTTTAATAATAAATATAAAACAAGTTCTCTCTTCTATTCCCTGAACTATTTGATCAGTTATTTATTTTATACAAAAGTTTGTCAGGATTTATCAATTGAATCCTTTTTATTAGATTATATTTGACATGCAAATGAAACCCCATTCATATGCAACTCAAACTTCTTTCAAATACATACCCAAACATTTAAAGGATTTCATTAGATTACCTACGTAAATTTTAACCTTTAAAATGTATTTGTTACATATAATGAACAAACAAAATATTAACTAAGTAATAAAAAAATAGTTAGAAAAAATAAAATCAATTGTAATATGTTATCAAGCTCAAAATCAATTTAAATTCAAATTGTTTGTTTGATTATCAAGTTAATTATATTAGACCTGAGAAAAAACATATTAAAGAAATCAATGCAATCTCATGTCTATATAAATTTTCTTACAAACAAAAAAAAAGTAAACACCGAATGATATTGGAGCTCCTCCTCCTGTCATCGTGATCTCCCCCGGCTTCAACCTTTCTTCTCCCGCCACCCGTCGCGATAGCCTCCCTTCTCTTCAACAAACAGAGGCGATCCTGATCACGACGAAATTTGGCCTATTCAAACTTCATCATCGTACCTGAAAAACTGATAAGAATGGAGGTTACAACGGCTAGCAACGATAAAAACAAAAGAAGATGGTGTGAGGACCAGATTGAAATTACTTATGTTGTCAAAGTGTAAAACTTCTTTATCCTATGTACACACCCACATACAATATTAATAATAACAAAATTATATATATAACTGATGATGTATCATTAATCATAGCTTTTAATTTATTTAATAAATATCCAGGATCTATTCTAGCAATTGTTAGATAACATTAGGTTTGTTTCGAATTCATACTCATATAATCTATCAACTCTAATAAACAAACCTTTTCTTGAGACACATGTCATATTCTAAGCTACATGTTGCCTCCGGTTCTCGCCTAAGCCTTCGACCCCGGAAAAAGAGACATGCGGATCCTAACATCCGGATTGACCCGAAGCTTTACCCCTCAGCCGAAACCTACTTTCCTTTTTAATTTCTTCTCTGTTGCAATTCACAAGATTCCGAATTCCCGATAGGTGTTTGTGATTGCTTATTTTCAAGCAATTTTTAATTTATTAACTTTTGATAAATTAGTAAGTTAAAAAAAGTGTTTGGCTTATCAAAAGTGTTTTTCAAATTGACTTTTCATATAGGGTAAAAATGAGTTTTTGAAAAGTAAGAAGATGTGACTTATTAATTTTTGAAAACTTTTTTAATCCAATTTCTATAATACATCTCTAGTACCTTCGATTAACTCCCTCTAATTTTTAAAAGCATGTCATTTTGGGTATTTTACAACTTTTTAGTTTATAAGCTAATTCAAATATTTTTTTAAAAAACTTATTTTGAAAAATCATAAGTTAATAAGTCTTTTTTTATCAAAATTCATTTTTAAGTAAAATAAGCAATCCAAACATGACGGCAATCACCTATCAAAGATGCCGATTCACAAGAACCCTAAAACCATATGTAAGTTTCTTTGACTTCTATTGACTACATTATTTTGTTAACGAACTTTTGATCTTACATATCGGCTACCTTTTAAGTTGTTCAAATTGATCTCCAACTGTTTAACCTATTGCATATCTTCATTCCTTTACAGTTTGTGTATCATCAAGCAGTTCCTCCATTAGGCTTTCACAATTTAACGTTATTTTGTTTTTTCCTTGGTTAACTTTGGATTCTCTGTTTATAATTGATTTTGCTTTTAATCTTTAATACAGCTCTTATATGTCCTTCCTTGCTATATGGTTTTAAATAATGTTATGAACTTCAACTCTTATACTTCCTGTATTATTTAAAGTGCTACAGATTTCAAATTGCACTAATCGTTAGCTTGTTCTGTTTTCTTTTTCCAATAAGAAGCATCATTGGATTAAAGCTATTATTGAAGGTAACCTTTTTGTTTTTGGGTCTTGAACAACATGTTTTACGATTTTAACTTCTTGCAAGCTTCACATTCAAATCTTGATTGCAATATTGGATTTATTACTGTTGCAAGTTAGTCAACAAGAAGCAGAAGTGTAAATGTAAATTAGATAAACATGATGGTGTTTTTGAGTGAATATCTTTGCCTTGGTTTTCAATATGTCTGTGAAGTTATCATTTGTGACCCATTTGACTTGAAAGCTTTAGTAACAAGTTTTTACTTCTACTTTCTCAACATTCTTTATATTCTTAAGTTTTTGAATTCATCACTTATGCTTTTCCATTTCTAACACTTTTATTTTTTCCTCTATGAAATATAGCATAGTATGAACTTAAGGACGTGTTAACATCTTAACATATGGTTTGTCTATAAATGCATACCCATTAAACTGTCTATAAATACATACCCATTAAACAAGCATCCTTAAACAATAATCTGGAACAAAACCATCCTATTGATGTGTGATTATCAGCACTTAAAAATTTATAAACAAAAACAACAACTTAAGAATTCCATTTTTTACAAGAACCTTGATCTAGCTCTACAGCTTTGGTAAGATTCAATAACATCGTTCTATTGATAAAAATCAAAGGTGGGAAATGAAAGGCACCCATGAGGCCATGATCGACAACCCAGGTTTATCCCTTCATGTTTAATCTTTAGAAAAAAGTTCAAATACAAAGTGAATTTTTGCTATAAAGTGTGAAAAGACACAATGAGTCAAAAAAGACACAATGAGACAAAAAATACACAAAAAAAATTATATCTCACAATTAAAATCGAATTTCAAAAAAGTAATTCGGAGCTTTTGTTCCCCTAGTCGTCCTCAATAAGAAAAAAAATAAATGAAAAAATAAAAAAAATAAAAAAATTTAACATTTTTTTATTGTGTCATTTATGAAAGACACAATAACTTCATTGTGTCATTATAAAAGACACAATGACGTCATTGTGTCATTATAAAAGACACAATGACGTCATTGTATCAATATAAAAGACACAATAACGTCATTGTATCAATATAAAAGACACAATGACTTCATTGTGTTATATAATGATACAATGAAAAAAAATATTTCTTTTTATTTTTTTTTTCTGAAAGAGGACAACGAGATGAACAAAGACTCCGAAGTGTTTTTTTAAAATTCGATTTAGATTGTAAGATATAAATTTTTTTGTGACTTTTTAGCCTCATTGTATCTTCTCACACTTTGTAGCAAAAATACAATTTGTACAATAACCTCACCCTAATCTTTAATGTCTACTCTTATTGGTACTGATAGTAATTTTTTCTTAATATAATTTTTAAAGACGACACTTACTTGTATGTTATAATATATTTAACAAAAATGTTGATTCTATGTTGAAGTTAAGCTAAATTTAGTTGATTAAATATGTTATCCTAAGTTAGTGTGATAATTTGTATAATTAGGATTAATATAAGTTGGGTAGTTAGAGTTAGTTATGGGATAATTATAGTAGTTGACTTGGTGGTTAAGTAACCTCGTGTAACTCGTGGATAACCCACCAATCCTACAGTACCTATAAATACTTTGTAAAATCTCATTTGATGATAAAATTATATGCATTAAATGTATTCTCTCTACGTGTGTAGTGTATATAATGCGCGTGTTTTAGTGTGTGTTCATGCCCTTTAATTCCAACATTCTATACTTACTGTTCATCGCATACTACATGTGGTATCTAATATTTAAAACTAGTAAAATTCTCATGGGCGTTAGAGCTGGAGTTTAATGTTTTAAAAAGTTATATAAAGAAACTCAAAATATTCTTAAATTAATTATAATATGGAAATTAAAAAAGAAAAAGAATACATGTAAGTTGCCAATTGGTTTATGTTTATTTGCTCATGTTCATTACTTTTTAGTTTTTAATATATAACTAGGTTTTTACCGGCCACTCTTTGCGGCGACGTTATACGCACGCAAGATAAAGTATACACCGACAATCGACCTGATTGTCTCCAGGCTGAATCCACGTCGAACTGTAAAATAACTTGAATTTATTATACTTGAACACCGCTCCTGACTCGTTTCCTGATCTAAACTTACGTTGAAGCGTCGACCAACTCAGATTTACACCGTTATTGAACATGTTTTATAATTGACGCGACTCATTTCTAAACAAAACTTACGTAAACATCAGCGAACGTCAAAATACAGATCATCTCAAAGCCACAAATAAAAATATGCACGAAAACATTGTTTACTTGAGCCGATTCGTACCTAAAAATCTAGTAAGAATCAACTCAAGTATCAACATTTCAATACCATCGACCAGAATAAAAAAATATCACACTTAAATAAATACTACTATTAACGATGGGATCTAATCAATTAATAACGTACATGACATTAAAATCCAAAATAAAATCTTGAAGAATTCGTAGATTGCTAGTAATTGAAAGAAACAAAAAGTTATGTGGTAAAATCTAAAAACTCTAAAACCTTCCTATTCATGAAAGTTTGTGATTAATATATATATATTTCCAAACTAAAATTACGTTGAGATGTAAAGCAACTCGGATTTATGCACTCGAATAGAAAAATTATATTTGGTGGCATGGTGCGACCCATTTCTAAACAAAACTTACGTAAACATTAGCGAACGTCAAAATGTAAATCATCTCAAAGCATAAATAAAAATATTATCTCAAAGCATAAATAAATATATACACGGAAACTTTGTATATTTGATCCGACTCGTACCTAAAAATCAAGTAAGAATCAACTCAAATACTCAATAATTCAACACGACCACCTAAAATAAAAAAAATATCACACTTAAAAAATTAAATACTATTATCAGAGATGGGATCTACTCGATTAATATTATACATGACACTAAAATTCAAAATAAAATCTTGAAGAATTCATAGATTGCTAGTATTTAAAAGAAACACTAAAATTCAAAATAAAATCTTGAAGAATTCATAGATTGCTAGTATTTAAAAGAAACAAAAAGTTATGTGGTAAAATTTTAAAACTCTAAAACCTTTCTATTCGTAAAAGTGTATGATTAATATATACTAGTTTGTGACCAGCACGCGCGTTGCGCGAATTTAGGTTCCGTCTTTTTCGCAGATCCGCGTTATGTTGTTTTTTGACGCGCGCTTTGCAGTGGAATTCGAAGATGTTTCCATTCTAATGTTGGGGTCAGAGTATCTACGGCGGTGAATACATGGCTGGAGGGCGGGTTGTAGGCAACAACCAACCATCTTCCAACCCTCTGACGACTAACAAATGTCCTCAATCAATTCTTAATCGGACCCATAAACTCATCACAGCCCATTAAAAATTCGCATCGAAGGCAACGTGGAACCAAGGGCAAAGCGCATCAAACAAACATCCAAAGCAAAGCCTGATATTCATTGGTTTTTTATAACATCAGGAGGAAAAGAGGTGGTCGGACCACCGCCATCTACACCACCGCCGTCAACAGCGGCAAAATCAACAACGGCAAAATCAACAGCGGCAAAATCAACAGCACCGCCATCAAGACCACAACCATCGTAGCCCCCCACCCCGACTCGATTTCTGTCGCGGTAACACTCACTGACCCGAATTTAATCTGAACAACGATTACATCAAAAACCCCACCATCAATATAAACAATAATCAATACAGGGTTGTTGCATGTTGTATATCAGGAAAGGGGCACGTTACCGGAGTGCAAAACCACCGCAGTGATGGCTAGGCTTTTAAGGCGTCGCAGGCAGTGGTGACGAGAACCGGCTGCGGTTGTTGCAGCAATGACGATTGACAACCTTGTTGCAACGGCTGCGGCCTAGCCGTGGCGGCACGACGGTGGCGGGGTTAACGTGCGACGGTGGTGGTAGTGATGGTGACGACCCGCTAGTGACGGTGACGACGCGGCGGTGGTACTCCTACCACAGAGAACCATTTCCCGAGGTTTGGCCCCCCAAAATCGGAGCCACGTAAGGCCTTGGTAGGACATAAAAAGCCTCACAGAGCAGGCGCTCAACCTCCGGTCGTGCACCGACAGAACGGATGCCCACCATCTAGGTATCACAGAGACGGAAGGCAGGCGATCACCGGCGAGAGGCAGGCGACGGTCATCAGCGGGAGGCATGCGCCGGTTAGACGGCGGTCATCGGCGGGAGGCACGCGCCGGTCGTCAGCTGGAGGCGGCGGCGGCAGTTGGCATAGTTCTGCCCCCCTTTGGCAAAAGTGACCTATATAGAGCCAGAAAGTGGCACAAACGAAAAAACTATAACTTTTTGTGGTCAAATCGAAAACTGTCTAAAGCCACTATTCCTCATAGTTGTTTTTTTCATAGTATGTAATGTAATAATGTAATATGTATGATTAATATATATAACAATAATATTATCTTTAAATCAGTATACCTCTTTGATTTTACAGCACCGGTGAGAATTAACCAAAACAATGATAATGTCTCTTACTATTTCTAGAAGCTAAGTTATCCTATTTCAAAAAAAAAACTGCTTGGGAAATTTTAGGCGCACCGTAAGTAATTTGGAGAAAAACCGATTCAAACCGTTACGGTTTGGGCTAATCATGACGGTTTGAAGTTTAAAGGTCACAGTTTGGCCAAACCGTGACATATTGAGCTTCAGAAAATATTCTGCACCTCGGGATTGGGTTAATTATTGGGAGTGAGTTTTTGTTTTGGTGGTGTATGTGTCACGGTTTAGCCAAACCATGACATATTGGGTATAATATTTAATTTTTTAATCATACTAGTTTGTGTTTATTTTTATTTTATCACACGGTTGAACCTAATCGTGATATAAGAGTTTGTGTTTTGTGTTTATTTTATCATAAAAACTATAAAACCGAATATTGACGTTACGCTTAGTCTCGTCGAAAACCATAAAAATAAATATTGATATTATCATAAACATCGGTTGTGTTTTTATTTTATCACATTACGAGTTTATGTTTTTATGACGTTACGACTTTATATATTAAAACGAATATAGACATTATCATAAACATTATATACAATTACATAATATAGAAATTATCATAAACGAATATAGAAATTATCATAAACGAATATAGAGATGGTTTAGGGTAGCTTTAAAACGTCACGGTTGTACACGTACGTATGCGTGGCGTTTTATTTTCTTTTTACACAATATAATTATATGTTTATTTTTTTAGTATAAAAATATTATAATTATTATTATTATTATCAGATATTTTTTATTTTTAGAATTTTTTTTGAGCCAAATCAAATCAAGATGAAATCAGATTCAAAAAAATATCTCAAAGTATTACGGTTTGATCAAACCGTGACCTTTTGATTCAAAAAAATCTCTCAAAGTCTCACGGTTTGGCCAAACCGTGACCTTTTGATCCGGTTTCTCCACAAAAACACATGCGGTGTTCCTAGCAGGACCCTTTTATTTTGCTTTCTTCTCAATTCTTTATTTTAGGTTAAAAATCTAATTATTAGTAGATTTCTTTTATCTATAAAACTATTAATTTATATATTATTAATTATCAACTTGTATATGCATATTGTGTTGTACATAAATGCTATATCATAAGAAGAAGATAATGATGGTAATTCAGTTACTTATGATTCTTATCTTTCTCTAATTTTGGTTTGCCCTATTTGTATTTACAAGTAGAACTGAAAACTAAATGGTTGATTTCTCTAAAGCTTTTAATTTAACGATGGTGCTAAACAAAAAGCCATTCAAACATTAAAAAAGGTTATTTTCCCCATTTCCATTATATGTGGTAATTTCATAGCAATGTTTCGTATGCTTCTTGATAGTTTATTTAATACATGGATACTTATGATTTCGTACGTTTCGAGCCTGCTGCAAAGAGAGGGTTTAAATTATTACATACATAAAATAAAATATTTCAGTGTCATTCATATGGCATGTCACACAATTAAGGGGCTAACTTAAATTTAAGATAGATGATGAAATAGTATTGCTGCTAGGTTCTTTGTTGGCAATTCATTTATGCTAGGTTCTTAGTTGCAGTATTGACGTTAGGGTTTCCTCCTAAAAAATAGGAGGCGACAAGACGGCGATCTAGGTTTCTTCAGTCCAGAATGACGGGAAGGGGCAGGTATAACGTTGATCAATGGTACGATGTACCTTTCAAGGATAGGAGCAGGAACAATCATCAGCAAGGCAGCAGCAGCGGGGATTCAATCACTAAATTCTTCGTATCAAACTTGCCGCCTAAGTGTTCTTCAGCAGATTTGGTTCGAGTGCTCAAAGGTTACGGGGACATCCAAGGTACGTATATTGCTAGAAAGTTTGATAAACTGGGTAAAAGATTTGGATTCGTCTCGTTTAAGAATGGGAGGAATATGGGTGATTTGGAAGATTTGTTTAAGGATGTGTGGATTGGGTCGTACAAGATCTATATTGTTCGAGCTAGATTCGTTGACGGGATAGATCTGAAACGGAATACGGATTCAAAGTGGCAACAGAGATCTAGAGAAGATGCGGGTGATGATAACGTGCATGTGCATGTTACTGTCAATGAGGAGAAAACACCACATGAAGACGCTACGGTTAACGATAGGGTGGCTGTCAATACGGAAGGGGGAAGAACTTTCAGGGACACGTTACTTAATAAAGAGCCTTCTGTTGGGTCAGGCGAGGTGTCTGTGGGGGATGAAGTTCATGCGTTTGATCGCTGGTATGATCGTGGTTTGTTGGGTAGGGTCCTCACGTTGCAAGACCTCATTGGACTTAGGAAAATTCTGACGAAGGTTTCTAAGGCTAACGTTGATATCAAATATGTTGGTGGCTTGCATGTATTATTGGTTTTCAGTAATACGGAGGCAGCAACCGAGTTTCATACGCAAAAGGAAGTGTGGAGTGATGTATTTTCTTCTCTAGAGGTGTGGAAGGGTCAAGATTATGAATACGAACGTATTGCATGGTTAAAATTCCAAGGGGTTCCTTTGAATGTGGCCACGTCGGAGGTTTTTGATAGTATTGCCGCGCGTTTTGGTTCGGTGATACAAGCTGCTGATTTCTCGAATAATGGGGAGGATCTGTCGTATGCTTGTGGTGGTATTTTGTGTAAACAAGTAGACAGAATTCACAGTGTGGTGGATCTGCACTGGAAAAGGAAGATATATCCTGTTTTAGTGGAGGAGGAGATACGGCTTTGACAACCAGATTGTTTACTTGATGCTCAGGAAGAATCGAATGAACTTGATAATGAGGTGATAGCGAATGACAAGGAAACGGTAGAACCCGTTGTGGCCAATGAGAACTCGGGTCAGGAAAATAACATGTCTTCTGGGATAAATGTTGATAACGTCACGTCTAATGAAGAAAATGACTTGAATAACCTTGTTCACGTTGCTGAACAGTATACCGAGGGTAATACGCAGGTGGAGAATAGGAGAAAAAGAGGTTATTTCATGAGGAAAAAGGCAGGTAGAAGCAAGTCTAATTCACCCACAGGATGCGATCGACCAAAGAAAAGATGTCGGGATGATAACGACCCTTACGATATCGATCGGTTTATCTTTGCCTTGGATGGTAAGGACCAGGTTAACGATAAGCATATTGTTGTTTCACAATTAGAAGAGGTAGAAGACATGGACATTGGTACTAACGTTGAAGATACGGAAATAGGCCAAAATAATGATGTACGTCTTGAAGTTGATAATACTATGAGAATGGCTGCTTTGGTGGGAGCTGTTGATATGGATA
>BJCO01411187.1:0-11048 GCA_018326465.1 Flaveria floridana | reverse complement strand
GGTGATTTGTGAGGGTCTTTTTGGTGGTTGGGAGGTAGAAGGTGTGGGTTCAACACTAGCTTGTGTTGCTAGGTTGTCACCTTGAGCAGTGAGCTCTAACATTTTGGGAACAAGGGTTGTTTCTATCCCTGAGAAGCCTACAGTTGGCTTCTTCATGATTTTAAAGATGCTGGGCTTCATCTGTCCCAATTTAAGAATATTACTTGTTTCCCTCAACTGTGAGCCCAGTTCACAGTTGAGAATGTATTGAACATATCTAGGAAACATGTAATACTCTAAGGAGTCCAAGTTAGCAAGCAAATTTGTGTAAACAAACTGAGAGTACCTGAACTTGACCCCTTGAACCATTCCATGCACTATAAAGGAGATATCTTCAGGAATCTTGTCCTACCCTCCATGCTTGTTTGATAAGTTTTGGATAACCACATGGAGCAGTATTTCCATTGGGATGAGACCTTCCCTTTCCTGAAGGTCTTTACAGAGAAATCTCCCTCATAGCCAATCTGTTTAAAAGAATGATTAACGGATTCCTTTGAGAAAGACAACTCACCTTCTTCATCATCCCGCTGAAGATGAGTGTTGATGATGGCCGGAGTGATGAAGATTGTCCTCCCTTGCACTGTGGCAGACAGTGCCGTCTCCCCATCCATGATGACCTCTTGGCAGGTCTTCCAAAATTTAAGCAAATGATCCTCATAGAGAGTATGATCAATGGTTAGGGAGGTGAAGTAGTTGGATAAAGCTATAAAACGGCAAACCTCTGAGAAACTATCGTCTTTCTCAACGTTCAACAGAGCAACCTAGTTGTGTTGCCTGTGAAGTTGCATGGAGAAATCAGGTCGTTTCTGCGGTTTAGATTGGCCATTTTAAGAAGCTTAAGGGTGAAGGAAGGTGAAGAACAAAAACGGTTTGGGAGAATTTAGGTTTAAGGAATAGTGCAAATGAAGAAGATAGTGAAAGGGGGAACCGTTGGGTAAGTTAATGAAAGAGGATAAACTTTGAAATTCGCAAGTCGGTCCCACCTCTGAAAAAAGTTTCCTTTTGTCCAAAAAGTAGTTATCTTGGAAGTCGAGAAATCTTTCGAAGGTTATTTTGCTTCGGAAGTTCTGAAGAAAAGCTTCCGAGGGCAAATTGTCTTCGGAAGATATTTCAAAGATTTTTAGAGAATTTTGCTTCGGTAGAGATTTAAAACTCGGTTTTTATTCTAAGATGAATGAAAACTTCCGAAGGAAAATTGCTTTCGGAAGAAAATTGTCATTTTAAAACATAAAAGTACTTAAGTTGATTTTAAGCTTCGAAAGATATTTCAGAAATTTGTTCCGAAGGTAAAACTACTGAAGAAGATATTTGTTTGCTAAGACATAAGTTTCTTCCGAAAGTAATTTTAAATCTTCTGAAGGGTAAAGAGATCAAAATTTTCAAAAAAATCTAAGGAATTTCTTTCAAAAAGGTTTTTCTTCCAAAGAGAACAAGGGCTTATGAAGGTGATAAAATAGACAACTTAGGACACAGGTTTTAGAAATAATATGATTAAGTTTTAAGAAAAGCTCTTCAAAGTTAATCATCCCAATAGCTGATACAAGATATTTAAATCTTTGTTCATCAAAAGCTTTGGTGAACAGATCATCATATTGTTCATTTATGTTAACTTTGACTAGTTTCATTAATCATTTTACAAAGTTATCTCTAATCAAATGATACCTGATATTGATGTGTTTTGTCCTTGAGTGCTGCATAGGATTTTCTGTGATTGAGATAGTACTGTTGTTGTCTATGTGGATTGGAGTCTCCTTGAAGTTGAATCCATAGTCTAGCATCTGATTTTGAATGCAAAGCACTTGAGCATAGCAGCTTGCAGTAGCAATGTATTTGGCCTCAGCAGTTGATGCAGACACGTAGGATTGTTTGTTGCATTGCCAAGAGACAATCCTTCCACAACAAATTGACATCCCCCTGATGTAGACTTTGCAGTCATGTTGCAGCCACTATAATCACTCTCTGTATAAGCATAGAGAATTAAATCAGAATTCTTTGGATACCAAAGGCCAAGTGATGGAGCACCTTTGAGATATCTTAAAATTCTTTTGATAGTGATTAGGTGTGACATCTTGGGGTTGGCTTGATATCTTGCACAAATGCATATAGAAAACATGATATCAGGCCTGCTAGATGTGAGGTACATAAGAGACCCAATCATTGCCCTGTAGAGATACTCATCAACACAGTCCCCCTTAAGATCAGGTCCAAGGGAGTGGTTTCTGGCTATGGGTGTCTTAGCAACCTTACAATCAATCATGTTGAATCTCTTATGTATGTCTTGTACATACTTTGACTGACTTATGAAGATGCCATTGTCAACTTACTTCACTTGAATTCCTAGAAAGAAATTGAGTTCCCCCATGGCGCTCATTTCAAACTTGTGCTTCATCAGCTTCTCAAAGTCTTTGCAGAGCCTTGGATTAGTTCACCCAAAGATAATGTCATCTACATATACTTGAACTAACATTATGTCATCTCCTGTTCCTTTGATGAAGAGAGTTCCATCAATAGTACCTCTTCTGTAGCCATGCTGACAGAGATACTGAGATAGAGTCTCATACCACTTCCTTGGTGCTTGGTGCAGCCCATAAAGAGCTTTATCAGGCCTGCAGACATAATCAAGATGATCAGGATCTGCACACCTAGGTGGTAGTCTGACATACACCTCTTCGTCAATCACCCTATAGAGAAAAGCACACTTGACATCAAGCTGGTAGACCTTGAAGTTTTTCGATGCAGCAAAAGCTAGGAATATCCTGACAGCTTCAAGTCTTGCTACAGGAGCAAAAACATCTGTGTAGTCAATTCCTTCTTCTTGAGTATACCATTGAACGACTAGTCTTGCCTTGTTCTTGATGACAAGTCCTCTATCATCATTCATATTCCTGAACACCCATTTGGTTTCTATGGTAGTCTTCCCTTGAAGAAGAGGACATAGGTTCCAAACCTTTTGCCTTTTGAATTGA
The DNA here is from genome assembly GCA_018326465.1 of Flaveria floridana. Classification (NCBI taxonomy): domain Eukaryota; kingdom Viridiplantae; phylum Streptophyta; class Magnoliopsida; order Asterales; family Asteraceae; genus Flaveria; species Flaveria floridana. The sequence goes on along the minus strand of BJCO01411187.1, from coordinate 8,043 downwards.
AGCAGCTCATCTTGCATAGCTTCAACCTAACATCCATCCTATAGAGCCTTATCAATCTTCTTTGGCTCTATCTGGGACAAGAAACAAGAGTGAGGACAAACATTTGCATCATGGGTTTGTCCTCTTGTTCTTATGTCTGAATCAACATTTCCAATGATATTTGTGGAGGGGTGAGACTTATGGATCCTTAGCTGAGGGATCATAGCAAGTTGCTTAGACAGATCTAAATTAGAGAAATTATGATCTGGCAATAAGGATTCACCCTCCACATCAGCACACTTATCAAGATTGACTTGGTCCAATGAGTGTGTGACATTATTAAGATTTTCTTCAATGGAGTGGTTATCAGCATCAAGAAATTCCTGATCACTTTCACCACCACCATTCTCTCCAACATTTGAAGCTCTTTCATCTAAGTTTTGTGCCTCTAAACTGGAATTTAAAGGCACCCCAGAAGTATCAGCAAGATTTGTCATTGATGTCCTGAGAGAAACTTCATTTGCAGGATTAGTTACCACTAGAGTTGAAGATGTGTAGCTTGAAAGTGTTCTTAGCTCAAATCTTGGATCAGGATCACCTATAGGTAATATATCTATGGACCCTGAAACATGCTCACAAGATTGGTTAAAATAGTTGGTAACTAAATCAAGATCAAATAGCCAATCCGGACCAGAACCTTTCACACTGGGAGTGTGCTCATTGAAAGTCACATTGGCTGACTCCTTAACTACTCTAGTTCTAAGATTGTATACTCTATAAGCATTAGCTTGAGAAGAGTATCCAATGAAGTTTCCATCATCTAATTTCTCAGCAAACTTGGCAATTTGATCTTTGGTATTCAAGATGGTGCAAGGACATCCAAATGACCTGAGAAAGCCAATGAAAGGTTTCCTCTTATGCCAAAGTTCATAAGGAGTCTTACTATGTGTTTTAACTACTAAAACTATATTTTGCACATAGCAAGCTGTGTTCACTACCTCTGCCCAGAAGGTGATGGGCAGTTTAGAGTCAGACAACATAGTTCTTGCAGCTTCAATTTGTGTCCTATTTCTCCTTTCAGCAACACCATTTTGCTGAGGAGTCCTGGGAGCACTATATTGTCTTGTAATACCTTTTTCATCACAAAATGTATGAAGGATTTGGTTCTTGAATTCAGTTCCTTGATCACATCTTATGGTTTTGACCTTGTGATCACATTGATTCTTAATTCTTAAGATGAAACTCTTCAGAATCTCAGGGGTCTCGTCCTTAGTTGTAAGAAAGAAGACCCAAATGAATCTTGTAAAGTCATCTGTGATCATCAAACAATAAGAGGTCCTTCCTAGACTCACTACACTGGTAGGGCCATAGAGATCCATATGTAATAAGTGTAGGGGATTAGTGATTCCTTTGGCTTGAGAGATACCTTGTGTGGCTTCCCCTTCAGACATGCAACACAGTGGTCATCACTTGTAAACTCTTTCTTTGGTATTCCAGTTACCAAATTATTCTTAATTAATTTATTCATGTTTTTAATGTTTACATGGCACATTCTTTTATGCCAGAGGAAAGACTCGATCACCATTTGCTTTAGATAGAAAGCATGAAACTTCTCCTGAGGGAGATGTTTCTTGCTAATCCATCTTGTACATGTTCCCTTTCCTAGGGGCTCTGAGCAGAATTTGCTCATGAGGAGTGACCACCTCGGGCCTGAGAACAATGCACTCATGCTCAGTAAACAGCATGTTATGATTCTAATCACAAAATTAGGATACACTCAGAAGATTGTACCCAAGCTCCTTGACAAAGTTTACCTTCTCAATGCTGAGCTTACCATTTATAACCTTGCCCCTTTCGGTAATGTAACCCCCTGCATCTCCTCCAAAAGCAACTGGTCCTCCATCAATTCTTTCAAACTTTTGGAGTAGTGATATATTGCCTGTCATGTGCCTGGAACAGCCACTATCAATGATCTATACATTTCTGTTTGTTTTGAGTTGTTCCTTCACAAAAGAGATGGTTAGTTACATTTGGAAACCCAAGCCTCATTGGTCTTGGGCTCATCAAAAGAAGTTGAAGACAATGCAACACTAATTGATCCTATAGTCATGCTAGAGAGATCATTTGCTAAACTTGATGAAGAACGCCTAGCCACTTGGTCTTTCTTTGTCTTCCACACCACCTTTGGAATCTTAGACTTGACCTTCAATACTTCAGAAGTTTTGTTGACTTCGGAAGTTTTAATGACTGTACCTTCGAAAGATCTTGCTTTTACTTCAGCAAGCTTTAGTGCTTCAGAAGTATTCCTTTCTTCCGAGACCAAATTTTCTTCCGAAGGCAAGTTTCCACTTGTCTTCTTCTTCATTTTGGAGCTTCCAAAGGAAAAAGATTTTCCTTCGGAAGCTTGCTTTTTCTTCTTAAAACTCTTAGAAGTTTCTTTCTTGGTAATATGGAGAGTACTCTTTGGATTGTAAACACAATCCTTAGCAATATGAGAGGTACTCCCACATATAACACAGTCCATTTTGTTCCTTCTAGAAGTCTTCTTTTATGAACAAGGCTAAACTTGATCACATTTCTTCTCCTTTTTCATTTTTTCAGATGTTGTGGCAATTCTTGTGGGGATAGAACTACCTTTGGAGCTTGATGGTTCATGTTGTACATCAGTGGTGCACAACTGATCAGCCTTCTTCTTGATGATGGGATGATTTGGACATGAACTAGAACTCTTGTTGTTGGAGTTCAAGTATGTGTCTTCAGCCTTAACCACTTCAAATACTGTAGAAATAAAGACTTGTTTATGTGCAGAGTTGAATGTGGCCTTGATCTTTTGAGCCTTCTTGGACTTTTGTTTGGCCTTCCTGATCAAGTTCTTTCTTTTGGACTTGGTCATCCTAACAGCTTAACTCTCCTCAGAGGGATGATGACCCTTCTTAGAATTCTCTTCTTTACCCTTCTCAAAGACACTCTTCACCATCTCCTCTTCATCTTCTTTAGTCAAGGGGTCTGTGAGGGGAAGCTCATCTTCACAAGTTCCACACCTAGGAGACCTTACAGAGAAGATTGTGTATGGAGGAGCTATCTCACAAGATCCCAGTCCCTGTTTATTTTGATAACAAACTTTTGCATGCAAGGATGGGGATATTATGTTCTTGAAGGTCTCTTCTTCAAGAACACATTTTTCTGCCTTGGCTTTACTGATCATAAGCTCAGCTTGGCATTCAGTTAGCTTAGTTATGAGGTCTTTGATCTGAGTCCTGTAGTTTGTGTGCTCATGTTTAAGAGTTGAAATGGTTTTTTCTATGTCCTCTATCTTAAGTTTATAATCATTTTCAGCTTTTTTACAATCAGCTTTTAAAATATTTAGGGACTCAAGATCAGGTCTAATTTCTAAGTTATAAGACCTGTATATATTAACTTTAGCTATACATTCAGGAGTACAATGATGTTCCAATACCTTGGCTTCATCATGATCTGCCATGAGTGCTTGGTTTGGAGATGCATCCTCCACCTGAAAGCTCCATTCAAAGCCTCATTCTTCAATAGCAACTGCAGCTTGCTGCTTTGGCTTCTCATTCTGGAGAGCTCTCTCAGTGTAATTTGGTCTGGCTTATGTTTGGCCACCATTTGTCCTTAGTGCCTTACACTCCCTTGCAAACTGTCCCATCTGGTTACAGTTGTAACACTTTACTTTGCTCTTATCCAGCCCAAACTTTCCACTGGCTGCATTGCTTGGAAACTTCCTCCCTGTCCTCTTGTAGAACTTCTTGGCTCTGTGAGTGAGAAGAGCCATCTGCTGAACTATCTCCATATACTCCAGATCATCTGGATGGATATAGTCCAAGTCTTCAGGGGTGAAGAAAAAGTTGCCTGTGATTTCATCAGTAGAGACAAAAGCATGAGAAGATTTTGTCTCTTGGAAAGGACTTCCTTGAGTGTAGCTTTCTCTTGGAGTTTCTGGGAAGGTGATGAAAGGACCCTTTTGTGAGTTGTCAGGGTAGCATATGAGATGATGTTGTGGTTCAATGCATTCCTTTTCAACCACATGGAGGGCTGAACTCAGTTGATTGCTGGAGTTACCTGATGATTTTTGCATACTCATCTCCATCTGGTATCCACTGAGAATACCATACAACTCTGTATGAGTAAGAGTCTTAAGGTTCCAGTCCTCTTGATAACAACACAATAATGTGTCCTTTGTCTAGGAAGAGAGGACATAAACTTCCTTACAATGTCCCTGTTCTCAAGAGTTACTCCAACATCCATTAGAGTATCCACAATCTTAACATACCTGAAGTATTGTTGAGTCATGGCCTCACCTACTTTAAAGGTGAAGTTTTCAAACTGCTACTTTAGGAGATCCTTCTTATTCTCCTTTGCTTCATTTGACCCCTCACATATAAGCTTCAGTGCTTCCTATAGTTGCTTGGCAGTTTTGCACTTCTTGAAGCCTCTATAGACAGAGTTTGGGAGAGCACTTTGAAGGGCTATCATGGCTTTTTGATCAATCTCTATTCTTTTCCTGTCTTCTTCTTAATAATCAGCCACAGCCTTTAGATTTATACCACCACCAGTAGCAGAAATAGTGCTTGGTATGTAAGGTCCTTGAACAACAGAATCCTACATCTTGGGTCTTGAGACTTGATGAAGCCTTCCATTCTTTGACATCAGGTTCCACATCTTGGGTCTTGAGACTTGATGTAAGGTCTTGAACAACAATGTCTTCAGGAGTGATCAGTGGAGACTTTGTCATAGTTCCAGTTTCCATATCAGCTTTAGTAATAGCTGCCATTTGAGTTGTTAAGTATTTTGTGTGTGTGAGGGATCTTAAGATGGTGAAATCTTATATTAAGAGCCTGGAATGCTCTGATACCAAATGCAGGACCGTAGAAGGGTATGCACTTACAACACAACAACACAATTGAGGAGAGTTATTTAGAACACTTAACAGATCAAATAGAGAACTAATAACTTATATGAAGGATGCTAAGAACACAAGTAAAAAGTGAGACCGAACAAGATAGATAACAACACAAGTATATGGTTTTCAAGAATGTTGTATATTGCTTCTCAAGTTCTTTTACAGGATGTTACAAAGCATTAATTCAAAGTTATAAGTACTTGAGATACTTTATACTACATCCTACAGCCGGCCATACTTTAAAGGCCAGCTGGATACATAGGACTAGACAACAAAATCAAATGTAGAGTCAGAAGGCAGATTGCCTTTTGACTAGTGACTATGACATGCCATAGCTCACATCCTAATATATTACAAAATTACATGAAGTAGAAAGCTCAGACCCAAGATCTCAATGTACAGTTACCAAAAGCATGGACCTTTTCACTAACTCCTGTAAGTTGGTGACTGAACCGAACTGTGCAGCGGAAAGGTGGTCTAGTTTTGTTGATACATATGTACCTAGTTTGGGAGCTCAATGTAAAATGTCTTTAATGTCTTACATATTTGTAATTGAATAGGTATGAATGAAATACAATATGTGGTTGATGCTTATAATGTTTAATATTTAATTGTTTATTGTGTGATAACGTATATTGAACTAACTATATAGGTTTGTGATTGTTTGCATAATTCTTGGTCAAATATGGTTGAGAAACATGCTTAAACTTAACCGTATGAAATATTCATGCGAATGGACCATGCTAATGGACCAAACGCATGAACACTTCATGCTAATGGACCAGTCGTACGACTGAACCAGGAGACTGGATCAGTCGCACGATTATGACATGTGATTGACTCAGTCGCATGACTGGACCTTTAGTCGTGCGGATGGATCAACCGAATGCTTCAGTCGCATGACTGAACCATGCTGATGGTTCAGTCGCACGAATGAATACTCCAAACCTATAAATACCACTTAATTCATGGAAAAACAAAAGAATTCGAATACCTACGCACATACTCGTACCCTAGTCGTCTAGTGGCTCAGGAAAACTTGTTCCAACTTCATAGTTCGTCTCTAATCAGTTCTCGTTCATTCTTAACGTTTGTTTCATCGAAGGATTGATCAGATTGTCATTCTCACTGATTAGATTGCCAATCAAATAGCATTTCGCACTATTTGAGTTGGTATACGCGCAGAATCAGTTAGTACTCCGTACGTATGCGGTCCTAACACGTGGTATCAGAGCTTTGGCTCTTGATTTTGCGTGTGATTCGATCGATTTGGTATAAAAATCACATTTATTCATTCAAAACACCATCTTTTTGGGATAAAACAGTGTTTTTGACGTCTCCAGATCAAAAAATTCACGTTTTTCGTCATACGACAGATTAGGGTTCGTAAAAATTCGTGTTTGTGAGTCAAAATCATCAAAACCTCGAATTTTTCAAAACAGTAGCCTTCAGTCGCATGGACTGAACTCAATCGTACATCCTATACGCACGATTGAACTCAGTCGCTCATCCAATCGTACGACTGAGCATTCCATTCGCAGTGTCCAGTCGTCCTTGTCCAACTGCACGATTGACTCATCCGTATTGTTCAATCGCACGATTGAACCATTCGCATTTTTCAACCGCACGTTTGGCCCATTCGCACATCTCCATTCGCACTAGTGAATAAATCTTAGATTACAGCCTAAAGTTTATACAAATGGAAGATCAGTACTCAGCTTTCACTACAGGTAGGGATTCACGGATCCAGAGTCTTTTGCTTCTGGAAAACGAAGTTGGTAATCACAATAAGCCCCTAAGCTAATAACGTTAGACAATTACCCACAATGGAAACAAAGGTTCGAGATATACTTAAATGGAGTTGATCCTAATATGTGGGAATCAATCGAGACTGGGTATAGCATGCCGGTTGGTGCTGATGGAGTAAAACTTACCTTGGTTGGCATGACTGATAGCCAGAAGGTAAAGTACAATACGGAGAAGAAGGTGTATGCTTTGTTAACTCAGTCAATTCCTAAGGATATATTCCATCAGTTTTCTGAGAATAAACAAGCCAAGAAGTTATGGGATGCTCTGGAAAAACGGTATGACAGGAATGCGATGTTAAAGGCATTAAAGGCAAAGGCTTTGAAGAAGGAGTTTGATAACTTCTCTTCAATCGAAAAAGAGAGTTTGGTTATGTTATCGACCGTTTCTACCACTTAATGAGTGAGCTTCACACTCATGGGGTTACCACGTCCATGGAAGACAAGGTGTAGAGTTTTGCAGATGGATGGCCAGAGAAGTGGGTTTCGTTTTTTCAAATCTCAGACAGAATGATATGCTGGCAAAGTTGGATATCAATGATTTCATTCTGAAGTTGAGAGAGGAAGAGTTGAGGATGAAGTACAAATCCCAGAAAAGTTCATATGATCAGAACCCGTCACTTTACAACTTAACTCCTCGACCAAAAACTTCTGGAGCACCACTCCAAACAGCATTCGTCTCCAGTTCAGTTGCTCCTTCTCAAGCCACTACTTTAGGATCTGACACGTCAGGGTCATCTTGCACTCAATACATAGCACCTGAAGCCAATGCTACAAAACTAAAGACCGAGAATATCGTTAATGTGACTGTTGAGGTAGCAAAGGAGCATATGGATCTTCTAGCAGCTGTCGTTCACTCCTATGACGCTCTAGTTGCATGGAAGATTGGAAACTGTCATTTCGCCGATGAAGACTACGAGCAGGTAGATGAAACTGAGCTCGAAAGGATGGACATTATGTGGGCACTGGCTAGTGTTGTCCGGAGGGCGAAGAAATTTGTTAAGAAGACCGGACAAAACTTAATAGCCACAAAAGACACTACTTTTGGTTTTGACAAAACCAAAGTTACTTGCTTTAACTATGGAGAAAAGGGGCATTTCAAACGTGAATGTGTAAAGCCCAAGAAGACAGGTAACGGGAATCCTTTCTCATTTTTCAATCGTCAAGACAAACCCACCAATGGGTCTGCATCTTCAAACAAGGATCCTAAGGCCTTGATTGCCCAAGACGATGAAGGACAAGATTGGACCTTTCGCTTTGTGTCTCCTGGAGAATCCAACATTGCATGTGTTGAGGGTTTGGATGACGACTCTGCAAGCGAAGGTGATATAGCAGTGG
>BJCO01411179.1:0-10144 GCA_018326465.1 Flaveria floridana | reverse complement strand
CATTCGGAACACAACACTCGAATCAACAACACATTCGCTTACAGACGCCATTGCAGCCGCTGCTTCAATCTCTTCAATCATCTCTTCATCGTTCCAAATCATCACTCCTATTCGGTAAATCAAACCACCTTCTATCACCTACACCAATTTGTTTCCACTAATCAATCAAATCCCCAAATATTCGAGATGCAATTCGATTCAATAGCACCTGCTTTCATCGCTATCAGACTGTTGATTTGATGAATACGAAGATTTGTTTGAGAAATTTTGAAATGTAACGGAGTTTAGGGTTTTGCAGGGGATTTGCGATGGTGGTGCCTACGCAACTGACAGCTGAGGCTGTTAATCAGCTTAGGGAAGGTATTGAGCTTCTTCTTGGTCGGTGGAGTGCGCTTCAGATGGCTATTCAGAACGAATGGGGTGGGCGTGATACTCGTCAGAAAGCGCAGCAGCTTGGGGTTGATGTCTATCATTGGCTAATTAGACCTACTGGTATGCAATGGTTTAGAAGATAAGTTCTATATGGATGTATGTGCTTTATGTTGTCTGAAGTTCTCACTTTTGTTGGTTTTCCGTTTTGGTAGTTAATGTTATCAAATTCAAAGGCATTGTGGTTATATGGTTTTTTGTTAGGGGATGTTTGGATGTACATTTGATTTAGGAAACAGAAACCTAGAAATTGGAAGTGATTATCGCAACTTGAAGAATCAAAACCAGTTAATCACTTGATTAAGTAAAAGGTTAAGTTATTAACATTTGTATCAATGAATTTAAAAGCTTTTTTTTTCTATTTTTTTACATAGTTGTCCATGAGTGATTGTTTTGATGATAAATAATGAGAAAACCATGAGCATAACCACATGTATCAAACACTCATAATGTAAATAAGCTTTTGTATTAGAGAATTGATATAAATGTTAGCTACTTATTCTTATAATTAAGTGACTAACTGGTTTTGATTTTTCAAGTTTCAGTAATCACTTTCACAAATCAAGTTCAAACTCTCACCTGGTGTTGATTACCAAAAAGACGAACATGATATAGGATATCTTTCATTTGTTAGAAACAAGCATGATGGTTAATAGTTTGAAGCTAAATTATGTATGGCAATATGGCATATTGTTTCTTCATCATTTTGGTATGTCTGTGTGATTTCTTGAACACTTAAAAACTTTTTGTTTATAACTTCTGTACAAACTGGTTAGCTGAAATTACAGTACACTGCTAGATATGTGAAATACATGCCTATATTTGTTGAATGGTTTGTTTATCATGGATGAGAAGTGTGAACCATGAATCAGGGTAACTACTTCTTATTCAATATTTAATGTGCTTTTATACGGGAAGATCATTTAGTTACTCAAATGATTCTTCAGTCTCTCAATGATCTTAGCACCAGTGTTACATGCCTCCCTATTGTAACTTCTATTCAATTTGTATCTTTCTCAGAGGCATTATATGTTGACGAGTTGGAGAATTTACTTGACGATTTTATGCTGTCCCTCAATACTGAGATTGATGATGGTAGCATCGAGGAGGTAAATCTCTTTCACATAACCGATTGTAGTTAATTTTTGTGCACAAGTCATGCATAGTAGTAATAACATATGGTATTTTGTTTCTATGTGTTTGGAGGCCTTTTTCTTTATGTATAATTTTGGTTTATTGTCATCCTCCTTTCATCTTCATTGATGCAGCATTTGGCAGTTACAACTTGCAAAAACAGTAGGAAAGGACATATTATTCTTAATTATAAAAACTCATATCAGTTGATTCTTAGAATTTTTTATTGGCTCGTGGATGTCTTTAAGTTATTTGACTCTAGAAATGCATTAAAGGTAGCTGTAACATCTTTGATTTACTGACCTAACATCGTGTCAAAATTCGTCAAAATTCTCCATTCATCTGTTTACATGCTGTGTTTTTTGATCAATTATTCATTTTGCTTATTTTTCTTGGTCATATATTTCTTTTTTCTTGTAATTAGATAGCAGATAATTTAATGATCATGCACGAAGAATGTTTGGAAGGTAACTTTGCCTCTATTGAGCGACTAAGGCAAACGATTCCCACTACTAATCATCGCATGCAGGTACTATGTCATATTTGTTTCTTCATCATTTTTTTATCATCACCAGTTATTAAGCTAATAATTTCCATTTTCATTGACACCCTCATAGTCTTTTCAAGTAAAACACATCTTACATTATTTGAGTTAGTTTAATGAATTAGTAAATAGTAACATGCATTTGAAGGTACATGGTTTTTTAATCAAATTGATTTGAGATGATGTCTTTCATCATTAAATTGTGAGATTACCATGATTAAAAATATAAAGTTCTGTTTTATCTAACCATTAGAGACTTTTTCATTTTGAACTTTGAATTTTTGATTACACCATCCTAAATATAACTATTCAACTTCATTCTTGCTCATGTAACCTGTTAGGTTGTGAATGGTGGTGAAGATGATTCTGATTCAACATCAAGTTCAGGGGATGAATCAATGGAGATGGCAGATGAACTAGACCACCCATCTTCCAACCTCTCCGATATGACTCTTAGTGAGCCACCACGAGCACAGGCACCAATCGTTGACGCAGATGGCTGGACCGTAGTTTCTTCTAGAAGAAACAGAGGAGGCAGGCACTAAGCTTGTTTTCCTTGGTATATTTATACAACTTAAATTTTTGAAAAAGGCAGATACTTTATAATATACTAGTATGTAGTGTTCTCGAGTTCTTTTGGTGTTTGATTCAGATAGTCTCTGGTGTTTGTGTTTCAGCTTCTCTTGATCCATGTCTGAGGTTTTCTCTGACAATGATTTATTATGCAATTAATTCTGTGTACTTTGATTGATATCTACTTCAAGAATGTTGTAAAATCGTTTAAAACCAATGTCTGGACTACTTTGATTCGATGGTCGCGTTTTACTGCAAACGCGCGTAACATGTTTAATCGTTACCGATTTACTAATTTGTAGGGTTGGCAATATGTATCTACAAGAATTGTTTAAGTGAAATAAAAAAATTAAAAATACTCTATTAAATTTCTTGCGTACTTAAATGTATGAAAAATCCATAAAATTCCTTGTGAACTTAAATGTATTATATGACGTGTCTTTCTAAAAAGTTAATTTTTTGTTATTTTACTTAGAACGACAAACATATATTATCATATAATCTACTTCTAAATCTATACTATTGTTTACTAAAAATCACAAAATCTCGACATCATGAAGAGAGATACTAACACGTACACTACAATATACTATACGGCTACAAGATTGTAGGTTAAAGACATGTATTTTGTTTGAACATTAACAAAAAAAAAAAATCTTAGGATAACAAAGTATCCTTTGTCAACTTTGCAAGATTGTAGGTTAAAGACATGTAAGAGAGGGTTTAGATGTATTTTATGTGGGTCTTAGTAGCAGCATCTGCACGTAAGTACGTGTCATCATTTGTCTCTTTTGGACCATTGTATATTGTTGTTCATTATGTGTTTCTTGATGTCAATTGTATACTGATTAATTATTGATCTTTGTATACTGTTGATCATTGTATGCTTTTGTTTTCTACTATATATTGACTGCCTAGTATATGCTAACTGATAGAGTACTGTTATGTGAGTGTTTGTATCTACCTTATGTTGAGTGCCCCATTGAACTTTGGGTTCTCATCTTATTGGGTTACTTGTCCGTACTTTAAACATTGGAGTTAAAAATCTTACTAGAAGCAGTCTCTTTATTCTCTGAGATAGAGATACGACTTACCTACATGCCACCTTTAGACCCCCGTCAACGCTATTAACCCCTAATAACCCGCGACACATTTGTCGTAGAACCTCTGGGCCTGTGGCCCGTTAAAACATTTTTAACACAAGTGGGCTTACAGTGCTATCAACAACTAACCAATGACCCTTTGGCCCATTGGTACATTTCGTTAAGTCCACTATAAATTTCATCACACCATACGGCGAAACCCTAGTTGCTGCCGACTCATCTTCATCACCCGTTTTGCAGGGTATGCATTTGCTCTTTGTTCTTCTTTTCATTTTTGTTTAATGATTGATCAAAGTAGAAACTTACGTTTTGTTCATCTAGATCTGTCGCTTAATTTTATTTGCTATTCGTTATAATTGTTCTATTGGATCTTACTCATCCATGTTGTTTTCAGTTCATCGGCTATTGGAGTAGCTTCTGTCAGCAATGGCGCCTAAAGGTTCGTGTTTTTTCGATCAAACACATCGTGTTCGTCTGTATATCTGATAATCATTGCTAAGTATATGTTTTTGTAGGTAAGTAATTAGTTTAGCTCTTGATTTATGAAAATATGAAAAGTTACCGAACAATTTTAAGTTTCAGAGCTATTTGTCAACATCATGGTTTGAAAGTAACTTTAAATAAGTATATCTATCATCTAATGTATGATTATGTGAGATCTTGATACAAGAATAGGTTGTATATTAATGCCCCCTTGTTCACTTTTGAAAGGATCTAGCTTTCAAGTTTTTTATTGAGCATGTTATTGGAAAATGAGGAAGTATTTTATAAACTTCTGTTATTAGATGTTGATAATAGTGTTTATCGAAATTGACAGGATGCAAAGTTGTACCAATTACAGTCTGTTTGTGAATTGTGTTTGTTCTAAAATTCTTTTGGTTAACGAGTGCATTGTTGAGAAATTTGCTGGTTATCGTGAGTTGTAGTAGTTTTAATATCTTGTGTTGCAGCTTCATTCTTTTTTTTGTGTTAGTTTTGTTTGTTTTTTGCATAAAAACATTTTGAAAAGGCAACAACTATTTAAAGTACCAAATCAATTGGTTTGAATCTATAAGCATATATTGTCGGTACTAGACTATGTTTTTCCTCATTCAAGTTGCAAGTTGGAGATGAAATCATAGATTCTATTTTTGATCTTAATCAAGTTGGATTGTTGCAACAATACCATTCAATGCCTGTGCTTATACTTATATCACACATACTCTCTCTTTCATCTGAGATTTTACTTTTATTCTGTTCATTATATCAAAACATGTAACACCTGTCTGATGTCTCTCACTAATCGTTGTCATCAACAGCAGACACTACAAAGAAAGGTGATGCAAAGTCTCAGGCTTTAAAGGCAGCCAAAGCTGTGAAGACCGGATCAACATTCAAAAAGAAAGCCAAAAAGATCCGAACCAAGGTCACCTTTCACCGCCCGAAGACATTGAAGACAGACAGGAACCCTAAGTACCCTCGCATCAGTGCCCCACCAAGAAACAAGTTGGATCATTATCAGATCCTTAAATACCCTTTGACCACTGAATCTGCAATGAAGAAGATTGAAGACAATAACACTCTTGTTTTCATTGTTGACATTCGTGCTGACAAGAAGAAGATCAAGGCTGCAGTCAAGAAGATGTACGACATCCAGACCAAGAAAGTGAACACCTTAATCAGGTATTTCTATCAGTTCTCACTAAATACTCGCATTTTAAAGTGAATTAACGTTGCTTTATCTGTTTGAGATGAAACATAACCCGAATAAGTAGTTACTCCTTAGCTTATGAACAATTTGTTTGTGTTTTGTTTGATTGTAATGCAGACCTGACGGAACAAAAAAAGCTTATGTGCGGTTGACACCTGATTATGATGCCTTGGATGTTGCAAACAAGATTGGAATCATATAAAGCTAAGTTATTAATTCAGTTGCCATTTTCAACATTATTGTTAGTTTTGTTGACTTGAATAGAGCTTCAAATTTCTTGTGTTTGGTTTTAATTGTGGATTCAAACATGCTAATGAATCATATTTCAACTCTTGTGAGTTGCTTTCTTAATCTTTTGATAGCCATCTGTTTGGGGCAGTAACTAAGTAGATTGTTTTAGATTACAAGGTTGCTTGAGTACCACACAAAACAAAGTTAAATTAATGGTATTTAACAGATGCAAATTGGGTAATTAAACCCGAGATGGCTCAAGATAAGCATCTAAAAAAGTTCATGGTTTAACTAGATTGAAATGCATTTTGACGTTTTTATGTATTGTGATTGTGAGTGGTTTTTATCATTTTTATATGGTGCTTGTTTTTGTTTATATCTATATTATGATTTTTCTCTATTTACAAATTGTAACCTGCAATTATGTTCTAACCTTATTTTTATACAATTGAACTATAACAAACAAGCTATACACTTTGATGATATATGTTAAGTTTAGGCAAGTTATATCACATTATCATGGAAGTAATTTTATGATTTAAGGTATATAATTACGCAAAACGTAATGTTAAATATATGGGTTCTATTATTTAAAACAAATTTATTTTTGATGTTTTGTATTTATTATTAATGTTGTTTACAAGTAAAATTGGATATGTTTATTTGCGCTAATTAAGTTTATTTTCTTAATAACTATTGACTTTATAAGCCTTTCAAAAAAAAAAAAACTATCGACTTTATAAGCATAGAAATTATCTTTTTTTCAACTAGCATCGTTAGAACCTGTACAAACCAGAGCATGACGATTAAGAACTAACAATAGGTCTTAAAAAGGACCAGAGGTCTGTCGGTTTCTGGTATGACTGGTTGTTTAGTAGCCATATCTTACAATATCAAGGTGTAGAAATCACTAAAGGGCTTGTAGCATAACAATACCAAAATGTTTAGAAGTTACCACAAGTCGAGGGTTTATAACATCATTTACACTTCAAAAGCATGAAGCTTAAGTTGAAACCAAAACATGATTCAAGAAACCCTATAAGTTTATACATACCATGGCGTGTTTATACCAATGTATTCGGATTTGACCCCAATGTTTTTTTAAGATACATTCTCATTTGAGGATGTCTTATTTGAAATAAACCACACAAAGATGTCGTCATCGTTAAATAAGTGATCTCTTACTCTTCTCATCTCCTTTCATTTGCTCAAACAATTAAGAGTACATTATGCTTTGTACATTGTACTTATGAAAACCAAATATACAGACAACGTGATGCAATCAGATATCAAGCACCTTGAATGAATCTGCTACCACTTTAAGCTGATTTCTTACTCTTCTCCATCTTCTTTCATTTGCTCCAACAATTAGAGTGTAGTATCTCCCTGTTACAAGAGTTCAAAGTGTAATTATAATGCGTTCGGCCTTAATAATCGTTTTATTTGAAGATTTTGATTATTATTATACTAATATTGTTTTATTATTATAATTCAAATCCATTTGACCCATTATCCATCCTGTTGTGTTGTCTACATCTGATTGAAGTTTATGTCTCTTACCATTTCCAACTGCTATGGTTGCAAAAGCTGCTCGCGAGAAGTTTGGGGATGTTAGCGAGTACTCAAACGTGTAGTAGTTCTTACCATCCGTCGTCCTCTGCAAATTTATCCATGAAAACACACCACTCGTCAATATTCATAAAAACAAGTGCATATGATTTTAAAGGGTCCATAATGTAAGATGGTAAAAGACTGAATTGATATTATTGAATCGTTAGATTACAATTTATAGAGATAATAAGAAACCCTAGAAACCTAACTGGGCCGTGAGCTCATATAATAAACCTAGTATCTAATACATACCTCTTGCATATCAAACACATCTGGAACTTGAGTGGGAGTTGAGTACACATGTCTCACCAAGTTGGCTACAACCTTCTCTATGGGACCCATCTCGTGGATGTCTGTTTTATCGGTCGGTATGAAGCTAAGTCTTACATTTTGCAACTGCAAATATCGGTCCTTGAATGCAGAGTCGTGTCCTCTGAAATCAAACTCCTGCAAAAGATATTACGTTTAGAGCAAAAACTATTTTTTGTAAAGGGGAAACATCAAACTTGCAGGCTTCTGTTGTAACTTACCCTCCAATCTGATGGATAATAATACGAGTAACCGTCTTCTAAGTCAACAAATTCATCATAGTTTGGTGGTTTTTCTGTGTGCATCAACAATGCAAGAGCGTAGAAGTTAACAACATAAGAATATCAGGATAACTGTATTCTGACTGAACCATTGTATTATTTTCAAGATAATGGTGCGTGAAATTGCTGATTTTTTGAACTAAGTAAGATTGTTTAGGGTGGAAACTATAACATGAAAATAGTTTTATTTCTATTTTTTGGTGTTGTATCAAACTAGTATACATGAAATTGGATGGGACAAATGAATAAATATACCTTGAGCCAATAGCAGTTTTGTAGGCAATAAGCTTGAAGCTCCAACTCCTATGAGAAGTGATCTTCTCTTGTGGTTTACTGATCCTGTTTTACACAAAGTTTTCATGTTTAAATAACTTAAGATTTGTATAATTTTGAGTTATGAAAGAACTAGGTTAATGATGCAAAGAAAGTGCAAATAAATGAAACATGTTAGAAGTGGTAGTATGGACGGATCAGACGGGTTAGGTAATGCCGACATAGGTAATATGCAAGTGCGTGTCAAAACACGTGTCAACACTTGTTTGAATTTTATAAAGGAAAAATGTCTTTTTAAGTAATAGTTTGGTTTTTATAAATAAAACGATTCAAGAGTTTATAGCTATCTCAATAGCCTTTGTGTGATTTTTACTCATTTGACCTGTATTCTCCAAAATCCAAATTGTCATTTTCTCATTTAATTAGTTTGATGAATCAAGTCCATAATTGGGCTTAGTGAATGGGCTCGGGTTACATGTGTTGGGCTCACTGGGCCTGATCCAACCCATATCTTATGCATACATTGAACATACTTGATTCATCTATGATCTATTGATCTGGGTACACGACTAACTTTATCGATGTATCTAGACTTAGAGACTTAGGGTTGTTTGATGTGCTCAGCAGTGTTGGTCAGAGGTTTTAAAAAAACTGACTGGGTCAGAGGGTAAAATAAGAGCGGGTCAAAAGGGCTAACTCGGTCAGAATTATTTTTTGCAAATCAAATGCGCTGACTGTGACCGAGTCAGCAGTCAGAGCATCAGTCAGATGCAATTAAACAGCCGAAGGAAGCAGTTCGAGAATGCTAGACGCAGACTAAGCCGACAACAAGACCCGACCCAGATTCCGTTATAGCAACATCATTGATTATGAAACATAAATTTAAACGTTTACACTTTTACGTAACATGATTACATCAACGAACAATGGCGGATGAAAATCATACGATAAAAAAGATAATATGCAAAGTTACAGGCTTGTAAGAATAATCTTTAAACTTGAACAAATGAAGGGAAATACAGAAGACACAAAGTAGCTTACTTTTTTCATCAATTGATGCATCTTTTGAGGATGCAATGATGGTTGGCCCAGAAGATGTAGAACAAGAAGGCTTTAATGGCAGATTCAACTGCAAATTCAATTCTCATACACAATCAACTGTAATGAGACTCACTCATATGCATCTTTAATGGCAGATTCAATTGCAAATACTCAAAACAACAGTTTTAAAAGATGATTAAAAAGGTAGAATTTTGACTGACCCTTTTGGATAAGGTTGCAGATGAGAGTGAAAGTGATGAAACTGCCATTGTTGTGTTTTTTGAAGGAAGCCAATTGCTTTGAATTGGTTGTATATCTCAAAGTACCTTCTTTATTTTATTTTATTGAATTTTATTTTATTTCATGTTATTTGATGAAGAGATATGACATGTGTGGATATTGAATGCAGTTTGGATTGGACTTGTCTTATATTGTTGTTTTTCATCCTTTTCTTCTTTTTATTTAACCATATCCAATTTGTTCATCAAATGTTCTTTTTATTTTCTTTTTCATATTGCTTCAGAGTAAAAATATAAAAAATGTTTTGTATTAAACACGTCCCATATAATTACGTGAAAATTCTGACCGTCCCTAATAAAATTTTGCAATCGTCCCCTTAAACTTTTTAAATTAAAGAGAGGAAGATTGTCTCAAACATATTGTCAGGAGCGAAACTACGGTGATGTCCAATGGGTCTAGTGATCTTCCGACAGGCCGGCGAACTATATTTTATCACTAACCGGGTAATCGAATGGATTTTTAAAATTTCACACTTAAATAATCATGTAGTTAGTAAGAAGAAAAAAGAAAAAAATTATATAAAGATAAATATTTTTCACAACAAAGCAAGTTGACTTTAAATTAGTTTGAAGATATAAGGGGTCAATATAATAGAACTATCAAAACAAGTTGAATTTAAATTAGT
>BJCO01410884.1:0-20620 GCA_018326465.1 Flaveria floridana | reverse complement strand
CAAGTGTTCCTTGAGGATCCCCATAAAAGGGATTACTTAAGGAACCTTCCTTAAGGATCCTGATAAACGGGATTACTTAAGGAATCTTTTTTAAATTTTAATTCTTATATAATCATGTATTAGCGGTCACCGCTTATGACTATTTTGTAATCAGCAACGATGTAATCTTTTGTACAAGCTTTTATGATGAAATGAAATGTATCTTTTGAAGGTTTCCGCTGCGATGATTTATTTAAATATATGTTTTATATTCGATGAATGACCAACTGTGAGGTGCCCGGGAACGGGGCCTTACAAGTCAACACATAGAACCTATCTCTCATTCCTAATCACCAACTTCACTAAACACTGCTGCCACTGAACCCATATCATCAGCCAGTGAACACACCTAACCCATTTCACTTTCCTTATATCTATCATCTCCCAACACTGCAACAACATAACCTATATCACCAAATGCCAACCTACCATCCACTCATCTAGAACAACCACAAATCCCAGTCTCTTTATTCATTAAAGCAATATAAACCAAAGAAGCCATGTACCTACTGAAGTGATTAAATTTGAAGAATATCATAATGATGTTCATGTAGGGGTAACAGAAGAAGTATGCTTAGAGGTTGAGGGGGAGCAAGGCCAAGAAGTTGAACAAGATCAAACAATAAGTGGAGAGCGTTTGTTGACATTATAGCTTATCATGAGGATGGCCTGAAAGAAGAAGAAATTCATGTTAGCAAAAGTTTCCTTGTTGCTAAATACAATAATGTAATCCTCAAAACAAACAAAAAATAGGAGAGATTAAGAGATTAGAAGGGAATTTTGAAAGAAAAGGATATGCATCTAGCCCAATAAGAAGCTGCACTCAAAAGATTATGAGGAAATGCAGTAACAAACAATGAAGTGGTTGATGCTCTTCATCAGTTGGTGAGAGAGCTGAAAGAATTAGTTGAAAAGGAAAAATAAGAAAAGGAGCAGCTTGTTTCAGAGATAAAGAAAGCAAAAACTACCATCTCTGAACATCCTGACCTTTTAAAATCAAAAGATAAGGAAATTGCAGCAATGAATATAAAGATATCGGCTCTTGAATCATATGCTCATCAAGAATCAATAACAGAAACCACTCAAAATTCAAAACAACTGATTCATTACAGTAGTAAAAGAAAGTACCTGGGTAAGATTCAAAAGGAAGTCATTGAAGTTCAAGACTCTCCTAAGAAAGCCAAAATAATCTCTGCCGAGCACACTCCTTCAGTTGATATAGACACTTTGAAGCCAATTTCTCACAAAAAAGAATAGAGTGATGCTAAATGGGAAGATCTAACAAAATGGAATCTCCCAAGGATGAACAACAATCCAAATCTGATGAACTGCTATCCACAGATGATATTCTTGAAGAAAGGCCTCAATCTACAATGTTCATGACCTTAATCAATAATGGATTCCCTTATGACGTGGTTGAGAAGATGAATATGACTGAGATGAAGGAGATTCTTAAAGAGTATAGCAAGGTTCATGCTCTTAGTATGCAACAATGAAAACTTCATGAAATTCCAAGCCATTCAAAAGATTAAACAAGACATTGGTCACTATGACACATCCAAGCTCACCAAGTACAACTTGACTTGCTAGTTATAAAGCCATAACTACAAGCCATATGATTTAAGAGGGAGATCAGTGGCTGAACTCAGGAAAATGATGGAATATGTGATGAAGGTGGAGTTAGTAACTAGAGTGAAGTTTAGAACAGAAGCACTAAACCCTGCCTATGATCTTCAAGCTAAATCTACTCCTACTGAGCCTGTTGTAGTAGAGAGTAAAGATAGGAATAAGGGTAAAGAAAAGTTAATCAAAGAGCCAAGGGATGTAATAGCAGGAAAAATATGACCACTTGGTACAACAGTCAGGGAAATTACTGATGAAAAATCAACCTTGATCCAACTGTTTAACCATCTCACAACCCCTAGTTCTGCTGAAGAAAATAGGATAATTGCCTAAAAATTTGATCCAGACTAGGATTGTGTAGTTATTAAGAGGGCTACTGGGATGATTCAGTATTTTCCTTTGATTGAAACAATCATTTCACTCCCTAATGCTGACATATCAGATCTACAAGGCTTACCTATCACCAACTATCCAATCAATCCAAGAGGAAGGGATTTCCCTATGGCTATTGATAAGTTGAAGACTAAATTTAAAGATGATGTGATAAATGAAGCTAGAAGGGAAGATAGTGAACATAAAAGGAGGAATCAGAGTCAAAAGATGTCAAAGTCCAGCTCTTCGACTCTTGTTGATGATGAATTTCTAAGGAAGAGTTGGACAATTAAACAGAAACTCTACAACAATTAAACATATTGATGGAAATTAATATACATACCCCATTACTGAATGGGGATATGTAGAAAGAACCAAATAGCTAGAACTTCTAAGAAATGATCCAAAGAAGAAAACTCAGAGCATAAGAATATTTGATCTAATGGAGATTAAACTGCTTCATCAAAGTTATACTTCTTATCTCCATGAAAAATATTTTCTAAAGCTCACTATTGAAAAAGCTCAAAGTGACATATGCTTATATGTGCATATCATCCAAGTGATAGATAAGCTATATGCCAAAGCCTACAAACGTAGAAAATATGAGGTTGGACAGCTACTAGGAACTGATATCCCATCTGTCATAGAACTATGAATAACAGAGCAAGATTAGTTAGAAATAGTTAACAACAACAGTGTGATGGCCACACTAACAACAGAAGAAGATGTACTTGGGCTCACTTTTGACACTTTGAAGAGAATCAGCAGAATGGTGATAAAGTATAAATATGATGATCAAAAAGAAGCTATTTCATACCTTAATAAGAAGATTGTATCAAGAGTAAAGGAGCTATCAAGACTGAAAGACTGATGACAAGTTTCTAAGCCTAAGGGGAAGTATTGTTAGATCTAGTGTTAATAAGTCTAGATTCAATGTATAGGATTAGAACTTTGATCATCTTTTTGTAATAAACTCTTGTACATATTTATCTTATTGTATGCAATGTATATATAGGTTAACCCATTATATGTGTTTATTTATATGTGTGATTGCAGGAATAACATCATACTTTGTCAATTGACCAAGTGTAAAAACTATATACGGATGAACAGAATGTTCTTCCGTAGATATTCTGACAAACAACAAGTGTGCATCGAAAGATCTTCTTCAGAAGAAAAAAGTCCCGTGGATGAAGTCAAGTGACTAAACATCTATGAAAGCACAAGTCCTGTGGATGGCACAATTCCTACGAAAGAACAAAGTCCTATGGATGACTCAAGTCCCACAGAATACCAAAACACTTGCATGTATTTCACCAACTACATCAAGTCAACAAGTCAAACACTAAAGTTACATCATAAAGTCAACTTCTATGGACTACTTCACTCTAGTCAGAGAATATCACATCAAGACATTCTCTGAGTTACTTTCCTACCACGATAAGAAAGTTACCATTACCCTAACAGTACAATCATGAGCCTATAAATACAACACATATGTGCACCCTTTTATGCACTGGTTGCAATGCAACAAACCCTAGCAACCCTAACATCAACCATAACAATACACACCAAATCATCACCATTAGAACCCTAGAAATCAATTATAGTAATCATTCAATCATTACTTGATCAATTATAATCGTTAATCATATTAATGAAAAACTTTTGAATCAAACGTGCTTGTTCATTTATTATGTTCGTGTGTTTTGCATTTATATGATTTGTTCTTCATTTATTGATTCATATTACGATTATTCTTTCATCATCAATCAATTAAACAACGAGTAGTGATAATTCCGCGACCAGTATTCGCTCAATCTAACCTGATAATTCCCTGTTATGATCCTTAGATTCATATTATCTTGATACACTTCAGGAAGAAGTACATATCAGCCTCTCCAATCTTGTTGTTTATCTCTTTTAAATGTCTTGTGAAGTTGTAGTGGATATAGGACTCATCAATAAATTTGACCTCATATCCACTGAACAATCAGATTTCAGCCCCTTGTTTTCCTCCACCACCTCCTTTCAATCACCAATTCATATGTCTTCTCATCGTAAAAAACATTTGAGGTTGGTATTTAAGTATGGGTGCCAGCCACCATCTTTCTTTTTAATGACTCAGTTGGTTTTACATTTATCTTAGAAAATACCAACTCTTCTGTCCTTTTTGTTTTCTTTTTCTTCTTAAGAGGATCTTGGAAGGTTTTGTCTTTCCTTAAGCAGACAACTTTGAGAATGTTAAAGTTTTTAGTTCTCTTGAATATCTTCAAAATTTCTTCAAACTCATATCCTCGATACATGGCCTTGTGATTAATCAGCTCAAGATCTACCAATTCCTTCAAATCATGAATCTGCAGGGAGTTCACCAGAGAAGAATACTCTATGAAGAACTGAACCAACCCTAAGATCCTTTTGAACATAAACATGTTCCAGTCATTATCATACTTCCAGGCAATAATTTTGACATCTACTTTGCCTTCTGGAGTAGACACACCATGAATCATCTCTAATGTGGTTAACCCTTCTTCAAGTTTCAATTGAGAGGGGTTCAATAAAGCACTCAGGATTCTTGTTAAGTATGGATGTTAAGATATCATGGTCTTGAGTGGTGAGCTGGATATCTTGAGTAGATACTCTTGATCTGGGCTTCCTCCTCACCACCTCTTCTTCTAACTTCTTCAGCTATTCTTTATTATCATTAATCATTTTAAGGATTGCAGCTTTGAGGGTGTTTGTCTTTATGTTACCCAGTTTCCTTTTATTATAACCTTGCTTGGAGAGGTAATCCTTCATTTCCTTATCAGTCATGTTATAGGGATCCGATGTTTGAGCTTGAGGAGCTTTAGACAGTTGGGTATGGGCAGTGGTGAATGTAACTGGAGACTCATCTTGTTTACTTCTTCAACCATTGACTCATAAGTCATTCCAAATACTTCATCTGCATCATAACCATGATTGATCAAGAACATTGCTTTGAACATCAAGTCATCAGTCTTTGCTTTTCCACCATCTCTTCCACTAAAGATTCAATCTTCATAGTGTTGTCTTTGATCACAGGTTCCTCAATCTGATAACCTCCCTTGATATCCCCCTCTTCCAAGTCTATGAGGTCAATCATTTTCTTCAATTGTTCATCAGCTTGTTCATGTTCTTTAAGAAATTTAGCTATAATAGCTAGACTTCTTGGATCATCTTTCTATTTCTTTTTGACTGGCTCCACTTCCTCTATAGGCCTTTTACCTTTTGCCTTTTTAGATAGATACCTCCTCTTCCTTGAATAAGTGTACATAAGTGGTCTAGATAGAGATGGTACAGAGGTTTCACCTTCTTTTTGCTTTTGTTATGTGTCTTGTTTCTCAACATCTTCTTCTTTTTCTTGTATTTCCTCACGTAGTTATCTAATGATATCTTTTTGCTCATAAGATAAGGTGACTGGAGGCATAATTTGCCAACTTAAATCTTTATCTAATGGAACTGGAGAGTGAGGAATCACCACTATATGTTCTACTGGAGGACTTGGGTCTCTCACAAACTCCCAGAATTCATCATCAATTATGAATTCTCCAGTAGAATAGCCATCAAGCTATAATTGGTTTCTTCATATTGTTCACTTGAGTACAAAACCATAGCCATGCTTTGATCCTTCTCCTTTTCTGAATCTTCATTATTAATCTCTTGTTCTTTGGCTAACTCCTCATTAATCTTTATTAGCATTTCCAACTCTGAGACCCTTTTTGTTAAAGTCTTAATTTTGTTGTTAAGATCAGCTGTGATATCAGTTTGAACTTCAATCAAGTTCTCTTGTTCTTCCATGGCCAGTGTCTATATAGTAATAACATCAACATGCCTACTAATCTCATCTTTAGCTTGATTGATGGCAACCTTGAGTCTGTCTATCTCTTTATCTTTTTTATTCTTTTCAGATTCATATTTCTCTTTCAGCTCCTTGATTTCCTTTTCTTTTTCATCCAACTCTAGAAGTCTATCTTAAATAATGCTAGATCTTCTGTCAAGCAACTTCTCTATTTTAGAATCTTTTGCCAAAATTTCTGACATCATCTCATCCTTTTTATCAGGCTTGTTAACTCCTGATTCAGCAAACCTACCTCAGATTGAGCTTGTCTAACAGGCATCCTGATGTATGATCCTCCTCATCCGTAAAGGACTTGGATTCACCTAAAAAGCTGGTAGATTCACCAGACTTAATAGATTCAATGGCAGTTGGGATGTATGAAATGGAGAGAAGTGAACTGGAGTATAAATTAGAGATGGTCTGAAAGGTGATGCAATTTTAGCTCCTTGAACAGAAGGTCCAGTGTGAAGATCACCACCTACATCATCATGTGGTGGCACTGTTCTTTGTTCTTCTTGAGATTCTTTAGCATGCTCGTTAACATGTTGTTGGTCAGGAGCAGCTTGTTGTTCTTCTTCATGAACATGCTCATCAGTAGGAGCTACATCTTCTAGATCATCAACTGCTTCTTCTGGGTTAATCTACTGTAACATCCATGGGAGTAAGGAAAAAAAGGTCCCACTTTAAATGTTCCTGGCATCCCCTTTCTTGATATACTTATAGGACTTAGCATTATAATAGGGAATGTCCATCACAGGTCCTATAGGCATCAACTGAGGAAATGCTTCATTGATGAAGCAATGCAAGAATCTTGGGTACATAAGAAATATGTGACTTCTTCCCTCTTGAATGTTAGAATCCAGGCCATTAAATACATAGGCTGACATATTGAATGGCCTATTTGTGTATAATGCACAGATAGCAAATGAAGTAGTGATAATGATTTCATTCCATCCTGTCTTTCTCTTAGATAAAGAATATTGGAATATGTGTATCAGAAACCTCCATTGTAGATCCACCAACCCTTTTACTATCTGTTTGCCTTCAAATCCTCCTTCATACCCAATGAATGACCAATATTGTTATGTTTTATCTTTGTTTTTTATGGTCTTTTCTGTTTTGAATGGTTTTTAGCCCTAAAACTTGGGCTTTGACTTTGACATTATTGAGTTCATAGTTCCCCTGTTCATGCGATGAAACTATGGTTTTGAAAATCAATTGTTCATTGTTGATTTTTGTAATCATTGGTTTCGTTGCACTCAGAATGTCTATTAATCCTTAGTTTGAGTTTGATTTTATGATTCTTTCTTGATCTAGAGTTCTAACTTCATCATGAGTTCGACTGTTAGGTCTTTAAATCCATTGAAAATCACCTTATTTCGACACTACTGATGTTGAGAATCAAAATAGAGTAGAAATGATGGTTGAGGAACACTAGAATCGGGATGATAGGTAATGATTTTGGTGACAAATGAAGAATAATGAGAAAAACCAGTTGTCGCACTTTAAAGTCTCTCAAATTTGAAAAGTATTAAATGACTCTTGTTAATCTGTTTAAATAGTCAAATTAATGGCTTTCAAAAACTTCACAAGTTTCTAAACAAATACAGAGTCTTATACTATAGTAAATGCGGAAGAGTAAATCTATCAGCATTTGTGTACTGTTACAAATGCGGAAGTCTAAAACTTGGCAGCATTTGTGTACTCTAGCAAATGCGAAAGAGCAAAGTGACTCAGCATTTGTCTTGTGTTAAATGCGGAAGTTTTAAAACTTTGCAAGCATTTGTGAACTTTAGCAAATGCGAAAGTTTTAACTTTGTAGGCACTTGTGTATTGTAGCAGGTACGGAAGTTTTAACTTTGTAGACATTTGTGTACTGCAGCTGATGCTGAAGTTTTAACTTTGCAGGCATTTGTGTACTGTAGCAAATGCGGAATACCATTTTACTTGACAACATTTACTTCAACAAATGCATATGAACAACTTAGTTGTCTATGTTTCTTGAACTTCTAACACACCATAAGAGAAGAGTGTGAGCACGCTTCTAATTTATTTTTGATACAAATACACAACTAAGTTTATCAGCATTGATGTCAACCATATTTAAGAAATGTGGCTGAGTAAACAAATACGGATAAACAAAGCTGTCTGAATAAATTTTCAATACTTCAAAAATTGTTGTAAGTATTTGTTATGAGACTAATACGAGAGAGTTAACTTATCCGTATTAATTTCACTTGTGTTTTTCATGAATCAAAACTGTTACCGTATTGGTTATATGCTTAGGTTGCCTTCACCCATATTAACCAATGCTCTTACCTGCATGAAATGTTAATTTTGTCAAAAAATAATGTTTTAGATGTGGATAGTTT
Organism: Flaveria floridana; assembly: GCA_018326465.1. Taxonomy (NCBI): domain Eukaryota; kingdom Viridiplantae; phylum Streptophyta; class Magnoliopsida; order Asterales; family Asteraceae; genus Flaveria; species Flaveria floridana. The sequence goes on along the minus strand of BJCO01410884.1, from coordinate 12,355 downwards.
TGGCTATTATTGATTTGATGCTTTGACTTTTATGAAGATAAGTCTATAGATCTTATGTTTGTGAAGTTTTGATTGTTACTTGGTTTGTTAATTCTTGCTTGGATTAAATTGTTCACCAGATGTGATACAAGTTTCCCAATGTTGACTGATCTTGGACTTTTGTGCTTCAAGATATCTGCATATACTGAGATACTATGGTATAAATTCAGCACCAACACAGTCATTTTCCTGACTTTTTTATTTTAAGAAAACAAATAACTGTACTTAATTATCAAAATTTTAATTACTCTCCCTAAAGTTTATATCCATATAGAATAAATACTTTAAAGATTTAAAATTTTGAAGAGAAAATATTTTTATGAATTTTGATTTCTTATTTGTACATGAAGAGGAACTATACCTAATTTGGAATCATATCAATCTTACATTTCACAAGTGCAAGCAAATGTTAGTAAAACATACATAATCACGAACATAATGATTGAAGGTATGTATGTCCTCTAGAACGCATGCTTGGTTAATATTTTCATGCTGGTGATCTTTATCATGTTTTGAGTGAATTAATTATTTAACATGTGCCTCACACTCAGAAGCATTATAAGATCAACCACCCGTATGAAATGCATGATAGAAATTTTTCACAACTTTCATGACTAGGTCATTTAAATTATGACATCCCATTTTGATTGATCCTTATGGGGATTCTTTTACTTTGATCCTTTTGTTTATTTGATCCACATTGGGATTCTTTAATAATTAACTTTGGAAGGTGATACTCTTTGGGATTCTTTTTGGTCATTCAAATGGAATGCATTTCTTTTGTTGATTCATCCAGATTGAATGTGTTCTATATTGGGAATCTTGCTGGATCATGACATCAGCACTATGTGCTTGCTTCTCCACATCTTGCCTCAGATATGAGTAAATGAGATTCATAAGGCATCATTACCTAGTGTGTTCAGGTTGCTACACACACACATTTAGATAAGATAATACTTACACATACAGTAGATGAATGCTTCACAGTTGAATGTGAGCTTTAGTTCATTACAGCATGTGTCTTCTTTTCCAAGCCGAGCCTACCCGCATATCAGATAAGTCATGTCAGTCATTTAAGTTTTAAAAATAAGCACAGTGAATGATATAATGACTGTAATTATATCATTTCCTATTGAAGTATAAAGCATATTCTTCAGCAAAATAAGTTTTGTTTGTATTTTTGTAATATTTGAATGATTTTATTACTTTGGTTTCTTATTCAAGGTTAATCATGCCATTTGATTGGACTAAGAATTCAAACTGACTAGGATCAATTTCCTTAGTGAACAAATCAGCTAATTGATTTTTCTTGTTGATCTGTATCAATTTGATTAACTCTTTTTCAGCATAGTCTCTTAAAAACTGATATCTAATTTCAATATGTTTTGTTTTTAGTGCTGAAATGGATTATTTGTTATCAACATTGTTGCAATGTTGTCAATGTGAAATTGGTGTGTGCAAGAAGTTAAAACCATAATCAAGCATCTGCTTTTGAATCCATAGAACTTGAGAGCAACAAGCTGATGCTACTACATACTCTGCTTCTTCTATTGAAACAGACACGTTGTCTACTTCTTGCACTGCCAGGAGACCAGTCTGGGACCAAGAAATTAACAACCGTAAGAAGTAGACATCCTATTGAAGTTGTATCCCATGTAGTCATAGTTAGTATATGCATAGAGTTTGAAATCTCTTTCCTTTGGATACCATAATCCAAGTGCAGGCTTGCCCCTGAGATATCCGAATATCCTCGTGACTACATTCACATGAGGTTTCTTGGGATTTGCTTGATATTTGGCATAAACACATACACCAAACATTACGTCAGGTCTATTAGTTGTTAGATACACGAGTGATCAAATCATAGATTGATAATGAGTTTGATCCACTGATTTTCCTTCCAAATCTGGACCTATCTTCATCTTTGTATCAACAGGAGTTCTGATGAACTGACAATCTGCAAAATGAAATTTCTTCAATATGGTTTCCATATATTTTAATTGATTGATGAAGATTCCATCTGATGTTTGTTGTACTTGCAACCCTAAGAAGAAAGTAAGTTCCTCTATTGCAGTCATTTGGAACTTGGAACACATAAGGTCTTCAAAATCCTTATGGAGTTTCTTGTTTGTTGAGCCAAAAAAGATATCATCCACATAAATTTGGACTAGCAACATTTCTTTTCCTTTTCTTTTTATATAAAAAGTCTGATCAATCTTTCCTCTCTCATAATTGTGTGCAAGAAGGAAGGATGATAGAGTCTCATACCACTTTCGTGGGGCTTGATGTAGAGCATACAATGCTTTGTCAAGCTTGTATACCCTGTGTGGGAAATCTGGGTCTTCAAATCCTGGAGGTTGACTCACATAGACTTGTTCTGAAATTTTACCATAGAGAAAAGCACACTTTACATTCATATGGTACACTATGAATTTCATGGATGAAGAGTATGCAAGGAAAAGTCTAATGGCTTCTAATCAGGCTACAGGAACAAACACCTTATCGTAATCTATTACTTTTTCTTGAATGTATCCCTGTGCCACTAATCTTGCTTTGCTTCTAATGACAATTCCCCTATCATTACTATTGTTTCTGTATAGCCATCCGGTACCGATAAGGTATTGACCTTCGGGAAGATCTACCAATTTCCATACTTCTTGTTTCTTGAATTAGAGCAACTCTTCCTATATTGCCTCAATCCAACTGTTGTCTTGAAGAGCCTCTTTTATGTTCTTGGGTAATGTTTTAGATAGAGAGCAAGAAAAACAAACAGATGTTTGCAATACTTGACTTGCATCTAGTCACCCGCTCATCTAGTTCACCAATGATGCTTGACACTGGATGATCCTTATGTGTTCTGGTGGTCGGAAATGAGTCACCAGCAATTGATACATCAAGGTTGGAGACATTCAGTTCACCTTGGTAAGAGGCACGTTCAGGGTATGATGTGCGAGAGTGATAAAAGTAATCAAAGGCTTCACCCGTTTCTACTTCAGCTCAGTTTCACTTTGAAGACTATCATCATTTGTATTTCTATAAGTTTCAACTAGCACTGTAGCTGGTTCTGGATTCCTCACTTTATTTGATGGTTCTTATGAAGGAGTAGGAATTGAACTAGGATTGTCTTCAGTTGAAACACTCTGATTTTGTGGTTCTTGTCTGACAAGATCAACTTGCAATGGAACATCTTCGTCAATTTGATCAGCAGATTTAGGAGGGATCATAGGAAAATCAGCACTTCTTTCTACTGTTCTGGAAGTTCCAGCTGATTGTAGGTTACCTGCATTTGACAAGTGAAACTGATTAAAAGATCTAGTAAATGAGTCAATATTAAACAACCTGTTAGGACCAGTTATTGACTTAGGAAAGGAATGTTCATTGAATTGAACATTAGTTGATTCATCAATGATGTTTAATATGGGATTAAACACTTAGAAAGCCTTTGAGACTAAGGAATAACCTACAAAAAATCACTCATCAGACTTTGAAGCAAACTTTACTTAATGATCTTGGGTGTTTAATATTGATACAGAACTACCAAATGACTTGAAAATCCAATGAATGGTTTTCTATGAAAAAGAAGTTCATATGGTGTTCTGTTGATTTCTTTGATTATCAAAGTTCGATTTTGTACAAAGCAAGATGTGTTTACTGCTTCTGCCCAAATGGTAATTGGTAATTTAGCATCTGCTAGCATTTTTATTGCTGCTTCAATTAGTATTCTATTTCTCCTTTCAGCTACCCCATTTTGTTGAGGAGTTCTAGCTGCACTAAAATGATGAGCATGCCGTTGGTTGTACAAAATGAACTTAGATCTTAATTTTTGAATACTATTCCATTATCACTTTGGATAAATTTTACTTTATGATCAAGTTGATTTTCAATTTTATTGATAAAGTCTTTTATTATTTATGATGCTTCATTTTATAAAGTAAAAAAGAAAACCCATGTAAAACGTGAATAGTCATCAATGATCACCAAACAATATTGTTTCTTTCCAATGCTCATAACATGAGTTGGTCGAAAAGGATCAATGTGAAGTAATTTCAATGGAGTATTGTTTGTGTTTATCAAGCTTTGGTTTATGAGAGGACTTGTGTTTCCTTTGAGACTGGCAGAACAGTGGTCAATGAAATAGAATTCTTTTTTAGGCAAACCGATTACATGGTTTCCTTTGATCAATTTGTTAATGTTTTTTGAAATTCGTATGTCCCAAACATCTATGCCAAATTTGTGACTTATCAAATGATGCTTTAGACACCAGACATGTTTTTTTAGGATGTGCAGAATTAAGGTTTAAGACATAGGTGTTATTCTTTCTCTGAGTCTTCAAGACAACTCATTCTTTAGTAATTTGAAATCCCGGTTTTAGAATGTAGCAATGAGTGTCAGTGAAGTGAGTGGAATATTTCTTGTCACATATCTGAGATACGCTAAAAAGATTGAAATTCAGCTGGTCATACTAGTTCACTCTATCAAAGCTCAGTAATCCATTCGTAAGAAATCCTTCACCAGTAATTCTTCCACCTTATGAATCTCCACCAAATGTTACAGTAGTTCCTTGAATATGTTCGAAGTCCTTAAGGAGGGAACTGTCTCCTGTCATGTCTCAGGAGCATCCACTATCCACATACCATAAACTATTGGACCTGTATGGACGACCCTACAAGGAAAAAGAAACTAGTTAGAATATGGAACCCAAGCCATGATGGTCTTGTGTTTCCCTTCATATCCTTGATTGTAAATTCTTGATATTTTCCTCTAGGTTATGACTTAGAGGATGACGCTTTGATAGGTTTGTGTGGGATTCTTCTTGATTTCTTCTGCTCAATTTCAACTGAAGTGTCAGAAGAGTAGTCAAACCTTTTATCCCTATTTCTAGATAGAAATTAGGCACGTATTTGATTTCCAAAAATCAAATTTTGTTTTAGATCTTGGACAAGAACTAAGTGATTGTTTCATTTTTTATTTAAATTTTGTTTGACACTCTTTGACTGCCAATTATCATAGAAGTCATCATCAGAATTTGAAATTGTTGATTTTTTTATTATTTTATGGACTTCTGGTTTTGGCCTTGATAGTTGAAATTGGTGAGATAGGCTTGTTTTGTAGAATTCTCAAGCCTTTCTGATTGAAGAAGCAATCAGATGTATTATGATTGCTCATATCATAAATAGAACAATGCTTGCTAAAATAACAGTTTTTGTTTGAATGATTGCTCATGTCACAGATTGAGCAATATTGATTAAAATAACACTCAACTGTGTTGTGATTGGACATGTCATAATTTTCATAGTACAGCTGTTTGATCATTGTTTTGGAGGATGAAGCTTCATTATGGTTAACTGGTTTCAATTTTGACTCTTTAGTTTGCTTTTATTAAAGAAGCAAGCTCATCCTTTTTTATATCAATAGATTGTTTCACAATTCTATTGTGTTGTTTGTTTAAAGGATGTCTTTGCCTCTTTTGAGTCTTTTTCACCTCTGAATCAAATTGATCTGCATCCCTTTTGTTGAAAATGTCAAAACCTATTCCTTGTTTTGACTTTGGTGGTGAGCTCAATTCAGTTTTAATTTTTGGTGTTTGAATCTTGGCTGATTTCACTATAAATGATGTAGAAGCTGATGCTTTGATTTTAGTTTTCATTGAAACCTTTTCTAATTTGCTTGAATTTTTAGAGGATTTAATCTCACCATCAAATCTACTTTTAGCAGTAGGTTTCAAAAGCACTTTAGCATTCTCAATCACTTTAAGTCTTTCTAGAATAAATTTCACAAAAGGAACAATGGCCTTGACTAGACTCTTTTGTTTCTTGACACTTACATGTTTGTCTGGGCACACTTTGATCTTGATTGGATGACCTAATCCAATTTTATCCTCATTTTTTTCAATGTAAACATTTGGATTAATTTGAGGATTGGTTATCTGTGAAACTGTTGTTTTTGTTTCAGTAACTTTAGGTTTATTTGATTTATATAGAGTGAGTTGCTCAGACATAACAGTGTAATTGTCATTTTATGGTGGAAGACAAGAATTGTATCCTATCACAGTCATGTCCTTGGGCTCCTTTTATGAATCAAGTAACTCTTGTAGCTTGGTAGAAGAGAATTAAAACTTTTCAAGTTTCACTTCAATGGCTGATTGCTCAGCTTTGGTTTTAATTAACAATTCAGTTAACCTCTCATTCTTAGCAACAAGAGTATACTTTTCATCATGCAATTTTTCAATATCTGAAAGTAATGACTTGATTTTAATTTCAAAGCTTTTCATTTCATGTCTTGACATTTCAGATTTTACTTTTTTTTCTTTGATTTTAGCAGCCAGTTTATGATTGTGTTCTCGGTATCCCTGTGATTCATTAATACATTTTTCACTACAGAGATCTTATTTTACCTCATATGGCATGGGAGCTGAACTATCATTGATGTAGGACATGAGTGCATGATTTTGAAATTGAGGTTTGACTTCCTCTGCATACAGGCTCCAATCACAGACTCCATCTTGTCTGATGACAAGTGCATTTGAGGTTGATTGCCTGTTTCCATGGGCTTGTTGAGTCAGTTGGTGCTGACTTTGATGAGATTGTTGATGATGATGTTGATGCTGAAATTGATTTTAATTGAGGAGTTGAAGTCGATTGAGATGATGGTTGACTGTGTGAATTTCTCTGGTAGTTGTTGTTGCTTCTTAGGGGTGCATTGCATTCCCTTGAAAAGTGACCAGTCATACCACAGTTCAAATATTTCACCTTGGATTTATCATATACAAGCTTGGTGTTTTCATTCAAGCTTAGCTTCTTTCCTTTTCTGAAGAATTTCTTTGCTCTCATAGCAATTATGGTCATTTGTGATTGTAAATCCATCTCTTCAGCATCTTTTGGATCCATTTCTTCCAGATCTTCTTATATCAAGTGAGCTGAAGTAAGTGTTCCTCCCAAATATGCTTCAAAGCTTGCAACAAAGGCATTGTATGTAGCCTTTTGTTCTTTAGATTTTTGATCAATACTATCATGTGTGAAGGTAGATGGATTAGTTAATGATTGCTTGTGTTGTAAGGATAAGGCAATGAATCCAGTGGTTTTGGATTGATCTCTAGAGGACAAAAAATCATCTTCTTCTGTTATAAAGGCATTTTCCATACAATGAGTTTCTGAAGGATACTTATATGCCACGATAACTTGAGGTCCACTCAAGTTTCTACTTCTTTCATCAAACTCAAGAGCTTCAATTTTTGCTATCATGATGTCTAAACTTATGCTCTCCAATTCAATTGTATTCTTCAGCATGGTCACATTCTGCTTCCAACTCTCTGGCAGACTATGTAGTATTTTCTTGTTCATTTTTTTTCTTTGTAAGTAACCCTCATTATCTCGAAATCATTTACCAATTGGACAAATCGATGAAGATGTTTTGAGATTGATTCTCCCTTGGTGTGGTGAAGGTTTCATATTGATTAACCAGTTTGTCTTTGTTAATCTTAGTCACCTCACTGCTACCTTCACACAAGATTTGAAGTGCATCCCATACACATTTTGCAATTCCATACTTTTCCAATCTTTTGACGACGTCCATCTTTAAAGGTTGAGTCACAATGGAGTAGGCTTTAAGATCAATCTTGATCTTCTTATATTCATCATCATCAAGATTAAGACTTGGATCCTCAACGGGCATTCGGACTGTCTTGTATTATGCAGCTTGATCAGCAGTCAAAGATACTGGAATGTAAGGTCCCTTACATATAGATATCCAATAATCTAGATCTACACTTGTAATATAGTTCCTAAACCGAATTTTCCATTGCTTAAACTCATATCTGTGTTTAAGCGTTGGTGGTTTGGAAGCATGACCAAGTTTAGCAAAGTTAATAGAATCCATGTTTAATGAATTCATTTTAGAAGGTTCAAATATGGTTTAAATTGATTTTATATCCAATAGTTCAAACAATCCACAGTTCGGGTATATTCGTATGTATTCTATGAATAGGGTTTCCAGATTAGCAGCAGTTGTCTTTTTGAGTCACTTAAGGTTGATTTATGTGATTTCTTTGATTTTTATCAAAGATCAACACTCAAATAATGACTTTCAAGTGTTCGGCCCTGAAGAACAGCGAATGGTGGTGAAGTTTATCGGTATTTTCAGTAGTTTGCTAATTAACAGTAGAAACTAGTTAATAAACAACTCAACCACCAGATCAATCGATTTTCATTTAAGATCTAAGGAGATCTTAAGATGAATCCGAGAGCCAAAGCTCTGATACTATTGATACATCTTGATGTACCTAGTTTATGATCTCAAATGTAAAAGTCGTTCATCTCTTACACTGGTGTAATATGATGTAATTGATGATATTAATGATATATGAAATGCATTGTGATGTTTATTTGGGATTGATTCTTTATATTATCATTATATTGAATGTGATTCACATGTATGACCTTAATATATAGGTTTGATGTTGTTTTACATAAGTCTAAGTCAATAAGAACTTTGAAATGTGTTTAACATAGTCATGTGGACTTCATGCTACTGGACCATACTTATGGTCCATACGCATGGATGAATAATACTTATGGACTAGTCATACGAATGAACGGGGTGACTGGATCAGTCGTATGATTGAGACATAAGATTGACTCAGTCGTACGACTGAACCATCAGTCATGCGTATGAGTCAACCGCATGAGTCAATCGCACGAATGAACCATGCTAATGGTTCAGTCGTACAATTGAACACTAAAAACCTATAAATACCACATAATTCGTGGAAAAACAACACTTCGAATACTTTCGTACCCTAGCCGTCCAGAGCGTCCCAAATCATCAATCCAAGTTCATAATTCGCTCCTGATCGATTCCAATCTGTTCTTAACGTTTGTTACATCGTTAGATCGATCAGGTTATTCGCTCTCACTAATTGGATCGCCAATCAAATAGAATTCGGTGCTATTTGATCTAGTTTCACGCAAAATCCGTTAGTACTCTGTATGTACACGGTCCTAGCAAGTGGTATCCGAGCTTAGGCTCGTGATTTTGTGTGGGTTCAATTGGTTTTAGTGTAAAAACTAACATTTTCATTCAAAAGATTCACCTTTTTGCTTCAAAAAGTGTTTTTGACGAGTGCATGTGTTAAAAGTTTGATTTTTTCATCAAACGGCAGATTAGGGTTTCTGGAAATTTCATGTCGTGTGTCAAAGTGTTAAAAATTCGATTTTTCAAACACAGCAGCCTTCAGTCGTACGATTGATTCAATCGCACGACTGAAACTCATTCGCATGACTGAACTCAGTCGCCTCACTCATTCGCACGGTTAAACTACTTCAGTCGGTTGATTCCAATCGTCTTGCTCATTGGCACGACTGAATCCTATCGCACGATTGAATTCATTCGCATTCTTCATTTGCACGAGTGACTCCGTCGCATAGCTTATTCGCACGAGTAAATCTGTCCTGTTCTAAGTTTACCAAGTTTAAAGCAATGGAAGATCAGTTCTCTGCATTCACTGCTGGAAAGGACTCACGCATCCAGATTCTTCTACTTCTGGAAAGTGAGATTGGGAACCACAACAAACCGCTAAAGCTATTAACATTGAATACCCACAGTGGAAACAGTGGTTTGAAATCTAACTGAATGGAGTTGACCCCAATCTGTGGACGTCTATTGAGACTGGTTATGTGGTACCAGTCAGTCCTAATGGGGTAAAGTTGACTTTGGGAGGAATGAGTGAATCCCAGAAGACTATCATAATGCTGAAAAGAAAGCATATGCCTTGTTGACTCAGTCGATACCTAAGGACATATTTCATCAGTTTTTTGAGAACAAGCAGTCAAAGAAATTATGGGAGGCCTTGGAAAAGAGATACGAAGGCAATGCAACTCTGAAAGCACTGAAGGCAAAAGCTCTTAAAAATGAATTTGACGATTTCTCACCAATTGGAAAAGAGAGCTTAGACGATATTATTGATATATTCTATCATCTGATGAGTGAGTTACACACTCATGGCATGACTACCTCCATGGAAGATGAACTCTCTAGCTTTGCTGATGGTCTTCCAGACAAATGGGATCCATTTGTGTCTAATTTGAGACAAAACGACACTCTTGCTATATTAGACATAATTGATTTCATTTTGAAATTAAGAGAGGAAGAACTGCGTCAGAAATACAAGTGAAAGAAAGGATCCTATACTCAGAATCCTGCACTATACAAGTCAGTTCCAACCCCTGCCTCATCATGCGCACCACTTCAAACAACGTTTGTGTCTAACTCTTCTGCTCCTTCCCAAAGTTGTTCATCGGGAACGGAAAATGTCAGGGTCATCTGGAACCCAATACATTGTTCCTGAGGCTAATACTACCAAGTTAAAGACCGAAAATCTTGGAAATGTCATCGTGGAAGTTGTTAAAGAACATATGGATCTTCTAGCTGCTGTTGTTCAATCATATGATGGGTTAGTTGCTGGTATGATTGGGAACTGTCATCTTGCTGACGAGGACTACGAGCAAGTTGATGAAACTGAGCTGGAACATATGGATATTATGTGGGCCTTGGCTAGTGCTGTTAGAAGAGCAAAGAAGTTTGTCAAGAAGATGGGGCAGAACTTGGTTGCTACTAAAGATACGACATTTGGGTTTGATAAAACCAAGGTCACGTGCTTCAACTGTGGAGAAAAGGGGCACTTCAAACGTGAGTGTGTAAAGCCAAAGAAGACCGGAAATGGAAATCCATTTCCTACGTTCAACCGTCAAGACAAGGATAAGATTGGAGCATCATCTTCAAGTAAAGGGTCAAAGGCTTTGGTTGAACAACGTGATGAAGGACAAGACTGGTCCTTCCGATTCGTATCTGAGGGTGAATCAAATGTTGCATTAGTTGACACATTGGACGATGGATCTGCTAGTGAGGGAGACATCATAGCTGAGCATGCACGTTCAGATATTGAAGAAGCTATGGATGTTGTTGATCATTTGGTTGAAGAAGAGCTAAGTGCTACAAACTCAGATTCTCCATTCACTGAAGAGTCTGACGCTGCATTAATGGCTGATTCGTCTGGTACTTCACAGGTATATTCTAAAGACGAATTATTTGAAAAACATGCTTGTTAGAATGCGATAAATTTAGAGAAAGCATTGATTTAAAGTTTGCTAGGTTATTAGAACACAATGATAATCTAGTAAATGATTTACAACTCTGCACTGAAGCAAATCGAGTATTAAAACAAAATGGGTGCAGCTTCAAAGAAAAGATATAATTGTTAGGGAAACAATTAAGGGAAACCGAGGTTGTTGCCCTAAATAAATCAAACGACATTAAGTTCTATTTAAATTCTTTGGAAGAAACTAAAAAGGAAAAAGCAGTTTTGCAAGTCAAAGTTGAATCTTTAAAACAAAAATTGCATAGTTTGGCGAGTTCTTCTCACATAGTTCAAAACTTAGTGAAAGAACGAAATGGCGGGGAAGGTCTGGGTTATAAAGTAGTACCACCACCACATGCAATCCTTTTGAACACCAAATGTAGACCAATCAATAATAACCCGGTGAAGGATCATGTGGTGTCTACTCCTCTGGTTAGTGATCCAGATTCTACGGTTAAAACTGTGAAGTCTGTCATTGAACAGAAGACTACTACTTCAGGATCTAAAGATAAGATGCCTATTGAGGATTTGAGTGATAAAATTGAAAAGGTTAACTTAGGGTCAGATTCACAAACGTCTATTTCAGAACCTAAAACATCTAAATCAACAAACCCTAAACAAGTAACTCATCAAAACCCAAATAAAACAAAAGCAAAAGATGTTCAAAACGTCAAAACAATTAAATTTATTAAAGAAGGAGACACATCTAAAAAGGAAGCAAAATTACCCAGCCCCCGACCACACTCAACCCCACATCAACATTTTCCACAATATGTCGAAGGGAGATCCTGTTACAGTTATGGCCAACGAGGACATATTTCTTCAAATTGTTCTTATTATCAGACACCTAAAAGGAAAATTGAACTTTTTGATGAAAAACCAACATTTTTTAAAATCAGATCTAATACTCCTCCAAAACACCAAAGTCAACACAGACAAGCTCAAAGCGAAGTTGTGCCACCTAAGGTTAAATCTAGGATAATTAGTGAACCGAAAGTTCAAACCATAAGCCAATCGTCTGTTTACCAGAAACAGGCCTTACACAAAGCTAGCTTATGGAAAGAAAAATCAAGTAATGTGTCTAATAGTGAAGACAAGAAGAAGAAAGATGTGCTCTCATCCTCTGAAGGTCAGTGGGTTGAGTTCATGATGTGTGATACCTCTGGGATACCCAAGCCAGTTAAG
>BJCO01410842.1:0-11313 GCA_018326465.1 Flaveria floridana | reverse complement strand
ATAAACAAAACCATTTAACCATGATTTAAATTGCATAATTTTGACCTTTTAAAGTCAAGAGAATATTATATGGTACCTGTGGTTTGGGAGGGGTGCCTTTTCCAGCAGTTTCAAACCACCTTCGTTCCGTTCTGCAGCCTTGCAATGCATACACAAATTGTAATACGGGCATTCAGCACCACAACTACTCCTACATCTAAACTCAGCAGAATCATCAGTACCAAGAACCCAATGTTCAACACAAATCATACATCAGATAAGCTACCATCAGGCATGTAATCACACACAAGCAGCTTTTCATCTTTCGAATAATAATAAGCTCTCAAGGCCACCACATGTTCATTCTTCATCTTCCCCAACACCTGCATCTGCAACTCAAACTCCTTCTTTGTTGCCACAACATCCTTCAACCTCTTCACCACCACCGTCGTCCCCGCCTCCAGCACCGCCTTGTACGACGTCGCCACCGTCCCTTTCCCCAACACCTCCGCTGATGCCCTCAGCAAATCCTCCAAATCGAAGCTGTAAATCCCACCTTCAAAGAACACCAAGTCAACCACAACCAGCACCACCACCCATCGCGGCCGCCAACCCCCAAATCGAAGCTGTAAACCCCACCTTCAAAGAACACCAAGTCAACCACAACCAGCACCACCATCCATCGCGGCCGCCAACCCCCATCCCCACTGTGAAGATGCATCGGTTAGGGGTGCCAATTACGGTGGTGATTTGGGTGGTGAGATTAGAGCCATAAGGATGAGGAGGAGAAGGATACGGGGATTAGGGTTTTATTTGTGAGATGCGTAGGTCGGTGGCACTGTAGCCACCGACATAAATCTTTAATAAGAATAGTAATAAATAAAAATTTATTTTTTAAACTTTTATTTTATGATTTTTAAATATTTTATTTTAAGAAAAATGAATTTTCTTTAAAAAACTCATTCTATTCTGTATTTTATAAAACTTTAATTTTTAAAAACTATGTTTTTAATTAAAAAATAGTTTTTATTTATTAAATTATATATTTTTTAATTTGAACATGGTGTGAGTAATATTATTACTATTCAATATTATTATTAATAATAGAGAGAAATAAGAAAATTAGTATGATAAAACTTACAATTTTGTTAAGTGTTATCTTAATTTTTCTTAATTATAGTTAGACAAACAGATGGATAGATAATCTAGAAACTTATTTATTAAATGAATTATAGTTAGTAATAAACATGAAAAGTTATAATATGATATTTTAATATAAGATATGATTCAAATTATATATACAAAATAGTTCAAGAAATAAAACAACTATATTATTTTTAACTCTCTTACCCAAATGGTTTTATTTTTAAAAGTACACTTTAAGATTTTTTATAAAAAATATTTTTTATAAAAATCTTATTTACTAAAAACTATGGTTTTGTTGTAGTACCACAATATTTAACACAAGATTAATGTTATAACCTTAAAAACTTTAAAGAGAATTGTAAGAGCAAGAAGAAGAGAAATGTATAACTTATAAAAGTGTATACAAGAGGTGCATCTTCTCCTCTATATTGAGGTGATATTTATACTACAAAGATCAATCATTTTGGTAGACAAAGTAAACTATTTTGGTAGATAAATAGCATAGTAAATTTATCTACAAGTTTGACAAAGAGTTCATCCACTTGCTATGATAATAATTCATAATACTCCCCCTTTGGATGACACTTTTAAAACTTCAAGAGTTTAAATACTTCCTCATTAAAAACCTTACTAAAGAAAAACCCAGTAGGAAAAAATCTTAGCTAAGAAAAAAAGAGTGCAGTTTATAACTCCCCCTCAAATTGTCTTCTGTAGATCATCACATTGTGTGTACGTGCCGCATGCCAATATTATAAACATGTATCCTGAAATTTGTTTTAAATTGCCTTTGTGAAAAGATCAGCTGAATTGTTGCTAGATTGAACGTATCTCATTTCAACTTGTTTATCTTGAATAAGATCTTTAGTGTATGAAAAGAACCTTGATGGTATATGTTTTGTTCTGTCACTTTTGATATACCCTTCTTTCATTTGTAAGACACAAGCTGCATTATCTTCATAGATTGGTGTTGCATTTTCATCTTTCTCCAATCCACAAGAAGTTGATATAAGTTATGTCATAGATCTTAACCATACACATTCTCTTGAAGCTTCATGTAGTGCAATGACTTCAGCATAATTTAAGGATGTCGCAACGAGTGTTTGTTTCTGAGAACGCCATGAAACTGCAGTTCCTCCATTGTTAAATACGTATCCAGTTTGAGATTTTGCTTTATGGGGATCAGATAAATAACCTGCATATACATAACCAACCAACCCTTCTTTTGAATTATTAGGATATAACAAGCCTAAATCAATAGTACCTCGAAGATATCTAAAAATATGTTTAATCCCATTCCATTGCCTTTTAGTAGGAGCTGAACTAAATCCTGCTAACAAATTAACTGCAAAAGAAATTCCAGGTCACATACAGTTAATAAGATACATAAGAGCTCCAATTGCACTGAGATATGGTATCTCTGGACCAAGAACCTTTTCATTATCTTCATAAGGACGAAATGGATCATTATCAACATTGAGTGATCTAACAACCATCGGTGTGCTTAAAGAATTTGCTTTGTCCATATTGAAACGCTTTAAGAGTTTCTAAGTATAAGTTGACTGATGTACAAGTATTCCATTATGCATATGCTCAATCTGCAAACCAAGACAATATTTGGTTTTTCCAAGATCTTTCATTTCAAATTCTTTCTTTAAAAGAGCAATTGCTTCATAAATTTCCTTTTGCGTCCCAATTATATTTAGATCATCAACATACATAGCTATGATTACATATCCCGATGTTGTCTTTTTAATGAAAACGCATGGACAAATAAGGTTACTTGTGTATCCTTTATTTGTCAAATAATCACTCAAACGATTGTACCACATCCTTCCAGATTGTTTGAGTCCATACAAGGATCTTTGTAATTTGATGGAATACATTTCCAAAGGCTTTGAGCTTAATGCTTCGGGGAATTTAAAACCTTTAGGAATTTTCGTATAGATGTCACTATCTAGTAATCCATACAAGTAAGCTGTGACAACATCCATAAGACGCATCTCTAAATTTCTAGAGACTGCTAAGCTGATTAAGTATCTAAAGGTTATTGCATCCATAACAAGGGAGTATGTTTCCTTATAATTAATACCTAGCCTTTGTAAAAAACCTTGAGTTACAAGTCTAGCTTTATACCTTGTAACTTCATTTTTCTCATTTCGTTTTCATACAAAAACCCATTTATACCCTACAGGCTTTACGGCCATCGGAGTAATAACAATAGGTCTAAAGACCTTTCGTTTGTTAAGTGAATCTAATTCAGTTTGCATAGCTCCTTTCCATTTATTCTAATCATGTCTATTTTGACAGTCACTAACTGATTTTGGTTCTGGATCATCATGTCCACTCATGATGTCACTTGCTATGGAATAAGAAGATATTTCATAATACTTTCCATTTCATCTCGATTCCATAAAATATTTGTGTGACCATAGTTAATTGACATTTCTTTGTTATTTTCATTCAAATCCTCCTCATGAGAGTTTTTGGTATTTAACGTTGCATCAAGATCATTCATTTTATGGTCAACTTCCTTTTCATTAGTTTTTCTTTTTCGATGATTTTTATCCTTGGAACCGATTGGTCTTCCTCGTTTCAAACCTCTCTGAGATTCATAAGCCATTGTGTTCTCTATTTTCTTATTTGGAATCTCAACTCGAGTTGGAGCATTAGCAGCTGGTATGTGAGATTTAGTAACTCTGTTTGTATCAGTAAATACATCAGGTAATTGATTTGCAATTTCTTGCAGGTTTATCTTTTGAACCTCTGTCTCATGTTGTTTAGTTACTCGATCAAGATGCAATAATGAAGGAACATACCATGAGACATCATTTTCTTTTTTTTATTTTCTCCTCCTAATTCCGGAAAAACTGACTCGTTAAAGTGACAATCAGCAGAACGTACTGTAAAAACATCACCCGTTAACGGTTCAAGATATCTTATGATGGAAGCTGATTCATATCCAACATATGTCCCAACCTTCTTTGAGGACCCATTTTTATGTGTTGTGGTGGTGTAATAGGGACATAAACAGCACACCCAAAAATTCTAAGGTGGGAAATGTTTGGCTTATTACCAGAAACAAGTTATAACGGAGAGTGTTTAATATTTGCACTTGGTCTCATACGGATTAGTGATCCAACATGAAGAATTGCATGACCCCAAATAGACACATGGAGTTTAGTCCTCATTATTAATGGTCTAGCTATTAGTTGTAGACGTTTGATTAACGACCCAGCTAAGCCATTTTGTGTATGTACATAAGCAACATGGTGTTCAACAATAATTCCCACAGACATACAATAATCATTAAAAGCATGTGATGTGAATTCACCAGCATTATCAAGTCTCACCCTTTTAGTAGTATAATTAGGAAAATGTGCTCGTAGTTTAATAATTTGTGCAAGAAATTTCCCAAATGCTACATTACGAGTTGATAACAAAGAGACATGAGACCACCTATTTGATGCGTCTAACAAAACCATAAAGTATCTAAATGGTCCACGTGGTGGATGAATTGGCCCACATACACCTCCTTGAATTCTTTCAAGAAACAGAGGTGATTCATTTTCAATTTTCATAGGCGAAGGCCTTGTGATTAATTTCCCAAGAGAACAAGATGTATACAAAGGAATTTTATTCGATTATGGGATCTTTTGATATTTCAATGGATGCCCATGAGTGTTTTCAATTATTCTTCTTATCATTGTAGATCCTGGATGGCCTAATCTGTCATGCCATAAGTTAAGTGTTTCAGGATCACAAATTTTTTCTTTAAGTGCCATATATGGCTGAGGCACATTAATGTGTGTATAATGTAAACTAGACTGAAGCATTGGTAGTTTTTCTAATATCTGATCTTTGCTTATGATATGTAAATATTTTCATTGTCAACAATCCTTGACTGAGTATCATATCCATTATGATATATGTTTTTGAAACTCAATAGATTTCGTGTTGATTTTGGGGAAAATAAAGCATTTTCTATTATAAGCTTTGTACCATTTAGTAATGCTAAATTAGCTTTTTTCATTCCTTCTATCAGGTCTGTAGGGTCTGATATTGTATTAACGATTCCTTTTGTTGGTTTAAGTTCATAAAAATATTTCTTAGATCTAAGTATGGTGTGTGTGGCTTCACTATCCGCTATACATATATATGCATCATTTGTTTGCATGCTCCAATGATGTTCATTTTAATATTGAAAGTATAAAGAAAAATAATAAGTGAATAATGACGATATTTTTATTTTTTAACAAGGACTTTATTTAACCGAAGGAAAACATTACATGAAGAAAAGTACAGAATTAAAAATAGAAAAACACTTAATTGTTGCATATAACTATTACGGTCAAGCAACATGTGTTTCAGAGGTCTATGTCAAAGTTTGCAGTATTCAACTCAACGTTGAGATCATTAAAGTTATCAACATGGTTCACTTCCTTCTCTTTTCTTTTAAGAGAGACTTGGTATAGTTCATACAAATGTGGAGCTGTGCGACAAGCCTTCGACCAGTTGTTTGTGCTACCACATCTGAAACAGGAAGTGCTATTGTTTTTAGACCTACCAGCTTCATTCCCTTTATACTGGTTGCAATTGTTATTTTGTAGGGCGTGGTAATTGACTATTCTTTGATTTCTACCACAACCATATCCAAGGCCGCGACCACATCCACGGCTATAAAGGTTACCTCGGTAACTATTATTACCCTTAAAAGAATGGTTGCGATTATTAGGGTAACTTTTATCAAAAGAACCACGACCACGACCTCGTCCCCACTTTCTTCCAGAGTTTTTAGTAGCAACATTTATTCTGGAATTGCTAACGATCCCGTGGGGCGAGCTTAATGATTTTTCATCAAAAGCTCATTATTTTTTTTGATACGAGGAGAAATGAATTCAAATCAAAATATCTTTTAAATTTTTGCAACCTATATTGTTGTTGCAAGTTTATATTTGATGCATGAAATGTGAAGAACGTTTTCTTCAACATATCTTCATCGGTTACTTTTTGCTCATAGAATCTGAGGGTCGAGCAGATTCTGAACAAAGCAGATGTGTACTCGTTTACCATTTTAAAATCTTAGAACTTGAGATTGTTCCATTCATCTCTAGCAGTGGGAAGTAGAACTTCCCTTTGATGATTAAATCTGCTTTGTAAATCTTTTCATAAAATATACGGATCTTCACAATTTGAATATTCAAATTGTAGCAGTTCATCAATATGTTTATGCAAAAAGACGTCAGCTTTCGCTTTGTCTTGTTAAGAGCAAGCATTCCCCTCTTGTATGGTTTCTATGACACCCATGGATTTTAGATGTCTTTTTACATGGGCCGTCCACGACATATAGTTTTCTCCATTGATATTAAGAGCTTGAAATTCAATTTTCGCAATGTTCGACATATTGTTTTCTAAACAAGAATTAAGCAAATAGTAAGATAATTATTAGAATCTATATATATCAATAAACATTGCGATACAATAAAGTGGTAGAGCTATAAACAAATATAGAAATAAGAAATGTTTAAATTTTTTGGGTGGAAGTTCAGTAATGGGGATAAGAATTAAAATAAGCATTATGGTTGCCACTACTAAAACCGGGTGTATCATCTTTAAAAGATTGCCTCAGATAAACTTGAGAAAAGAGATAATCTGTTTATTGAAAATAGATCGATAGTGGTCAATTTATAGTTTAAATTATAACCGTTTGTAATGGCTATGTACAACGGCTATATAAACCGTTTATAACGGCTATATAATCGTCGTGTGCGTATATATCGACAGTAATTTTAAATAAAATAGATAATTCTAATTATGTTATAAAAACATGAATTTTGGTTTATAAAAACAAAAAAAAGAATAAAAATGACAAGTTAGAATAAGACGTTAGTACGAATAAATGTTAATAAACATAATCAAATGTTAGTTGTATAAAGTTAATTGACATAAAAAGAATTGTTAGTTGTATAACTTAAGATTAAGTAAAAGTTAGATGCATAAGTAAATGTTAGTTGCATAAGTAAAAGTTAGATACATAAATAATAGGTTAGATGCATAAGTAAAAGTTAGTTGACATAAAATAAAATGCTAGTTGCATAATCAAAAGTGAGATGCATAAATAAAAGTTAGTTTGTTAGTAGTCCCATGGTTATCAAGATGTCCATAATAAGATCTCCTTTATGCTTACTTTATTTATCTTAGTTATCTTCTCAATATAAGATATTATATATTATTACTTAATGAAGTCCTTACCTGTTGTAATACCACAATATTTAACAAGCTCTCGTGCTGATAACGTGTTGTAATACCATATTATTTAACATAATATTGGTGTTATAACCTTAAGAACTTTAAAGAGAATTATAAAAGCAAGAAGAAGAGAAATGTATAACTTATGAAAGTGTATACAAAAGGTGCATCTTCTCCTTTACATTGAGGTGGTATTTATACTACAAAAAATCAATCATTTTGGTAGACAATGTAAACTATTTTGATAGATAAGTAGCATAGTAAACTTATCTACAAGTTTGACAAAGAGTTCATTCACTTGCTATGTGAATAATTCATAATAGGTTTGTAATTATTCTGATTGTTTTAATAAAACTGCTATTACAAAATTTCACCTTTTTATTTTAGAAAAAGGACAGATTAAAAATATATATTTTGTTTCAAAAAGGATTAGTGTTTTAGAAATTTTTTAATATTCTTTAAATATTTTTATTATTTATATTTTAATAAAAATTGTGATTCTTGATTTCCTTAATAAATCTATTTTTAAAATGATAGTTGAGTTTTAAAAAATCTAAATAAGAGAGAGAAATATAATAATTAATAAAAATAATTTTTAATAAGAGAGATAAATTAGTTTAAATGTTTAAATTGTTATAATACCCTTTTGAAAGGAAAAATGATGTGCAATATCTAGAAGTTTTGAAAAGTGACAAAAAGATAGGTTTAGAAAATGACAATTTGTAAAAGAAATCTTACTTTATTATATACAATAGACTTATCTATGCTAATACATCAAAAATTTTAGAGTTAAATGCGGTTTTCATTCCTGAGATTTAATAAAAATTGTCATTTGAGTCCAAA
Organism: Flaveria floridana; assembly: GCA_018326465.1. Taxonomy (NCBI): domain Eukaryota; kingdom Viridiplantae; phylum Streptophyta; class Magnoliopsida; order Asterales; family Asteraceae; genus Flaveria; species Flaveria floridana. The sequence continues at coordinate 3,099 of BJCO01410842.1, read as the reverse complement.
AGTTTAAATTTTATCATTTACATCCAAATATTTCACAAAAAATTACCATTTGAATTCATTAAACTACTTCTAATTAACATCGTTAGCGTTTTCCGTTAATTTTCCTACATTAGGGGTATTTTTGTCAAAACATTTATAAAATGAAAAAAACAACTCTACGTGAATGTTTTATAAGTTCAACCTCGTTTGATAATCACCATTGAGATTTGAATCCACTTATTAGATAAAATAAAATATAATGATAACCAACTAAAAGTGTCTTATTTTTAACTTTATAAATTATACACTACAAAAAAATATATAAATAAACCAGCTCATGCATTTAATGAAACTTAAGAAGCTGCAATTATCAGAGGACTATTAATGCCATATTATTTATTGTTTTCTTATACTTTTATGATGATTTGTCTTTAATGCTTGTGATTCAAATGGTTTGTGTTATATGACTTTTTGTTTATTTATATATTTTTTATAGTTTTTATTTTATAAAGTTTGAGAGCACTCACTTTAGGTGGTTATCATTATATTTTATTCTATCTAATAAATGGATTCAAATCGCATGATGATTACCAAACGAGACCGAACGTATAAAACCTCTTAGGTAGAGTTGATTTTTTATTTTTTAATTACCTAATGTAATAAACTTAACAGAAAAAATTAACGTAGTCAATTAGGAGTAGTTAAATGGATTCAAATGATAATTTTTATTAAACATTTGGATAAAAATGGTAAAATTTAAAATTTTACTCAAATGACAATTTCAATAAAAACTTAGTGATGAAAAACATATTTAACTGAAATTTTTATAAATCACATGATATTTTTCTAAGATGTCTACCTAGGTTCCACCTAATATTTAAATATATGTGCTCAGTACAATAAATTTTACAAATTAGTATATAAATATAGTTTTTCTTAATAAATTTCCTTAATAAGTACCAATTTACTATTATGTTAATCAAAGTAACTACTTTTTAAATATAAACAAAATGTTTCATTAAAAATATTTAACTAGAGTTAATTTTGTTTTGATTAAACTTATTTTCTAGCTAGTCGTTATTAAAATTGAAATATTTTAAACATCGTATGTTTTGACCAAAAATTTTAAAAGTATCAATATTAACGAAGTCAAACACGATTATAATGAGTGATTACTCATTATAAAACATCTTCGTTTCAATGGACATCGATCCTATCTTCTAATATCTAAATATGTTTTACTACGTTACAATCACATATTCATAATTCCATATTTTCAAATACGATGTTTATTATTTCAACTCGTATAACACATGAATATCTAATCTAGTTATTGATATATAGAAATTTAACTAACATTCCATATGTGAATTTGAAATAGATGCTTATGTTAAAGTGTGAAGTAAAATTAGTCTATTTGAGATTGTTCAAATATGTAAATGAATGTTAAGTTTGTATGAATAAATATAAATTCAAAAAAAATATTTTCGTTTAAACTAAATAATTATTACTGTATACTTTTTTTGAACATAAAAGAAAGTTCAATATGAATTTCGGAATTTTGAAAAAGGTTAATAGGTGTTTATAGGTGATAAATAAAAACTTAAAAGACAATAGAAAGTAAGTAAACAAACAAAGAATCTAGTGATATGGAAATTGGCATAACAAGTCCTGTAAAAAACCGTTCAAATAACTCACTAACATAGAGTTCATTAGATAGTATAAACTTCTAGCGAAATCGATTTACTCGTATAAGTTTCAACATGTGGTGAAGTTCTTTAGCTTCCATTCGAATGGACAAAAACACCGGTTTAAAAACCGATACCCACAATCCTACCCTACCCGTTTGTTAAACTGGTTTCATTTCAAACCGGTTCAAACCAGTAGGTTTGAGATCGGTTACCCTATCCGATAAAACCGACTTTAATCTAGTAAACCTGAACCGAACCGATTTTAACCTGGTTTCGAATCTGATTTTAATCTGGTTTCGAATCCGATTTTAATCTGGTTTCGAATCCGATTTAAACTCAATCCTTACTCTCATCCAAACCGGTTTCAACATGAATCGGTTCTTAAAAATGCGATTTTGACTTTTTTCGACACCAACCGAACTGGTTTTAAAACTAGTTTTCAACTCGATTTATACAACCCTAGCATCTATGAATTAATAAAAAAAACTTAACTATAACACCCTCCTTAATAAAAGTCCCATAGGCTACATATATGTTCATCATGAATAAGCCCAACAACGCACAAGCCCCACGTAGCCACGTTAGTTTGTGAAAAAAAAGTCGATTTTAAATATCAAAACCGGTCAACACCAAAACTCGACCCTATCCAATTCAATTAACAGCGGGTAACAACTATGTAACCATTAAATCGATATCTAGCGGTTTTATACATGTTTACCTTCATATGTCAGTATAAAAAGGTACTAGATGACTTTAAAACTCATAAAAACACTCAAGTGCAAGTGCAATATTTCTGCCACTTGTTTGCAAATAAAATAAAACAACGTTTTTACACTTTTTTCCAGAACAAGTTTGATGTATACCTACAAAAATACGATTCAACATCACAAGCGCAAAAATGCAACGAGTTCGACATCAAATAGTACATCACGTAGTAAACCGAAACTATTTTATATAATACCATAATAATAAATGAAAATAGTAAACAGAAAAGGAGTACCACCACAAACAAGAAAAATGGAAGGTACGTTGGAACCTGATTTTTATCCACTATACAGCCCGATAGATTTGTAAACTTTTACATCAATGGAAAGAAAGGAAATTCTAACATCTCATTCTTGCCGCCATTATACGATCTATTAATCATCCAAGTGTTTACGGTAACTTCTGTTATGTTATTTGGGTCAATAAGTGGGCTTTAGCCCATACGTAGTGTCATGCATGTTGGGCCTGTGGTCCATGCACACGTCTGATATTTCTTGTAACGGTAAGTTGATGGAGTCTAAGTTAAGTAGCGGGTCATTTGGGTTGTTAGCGTATTTGTAGCTGAAAGTTGTTTCAGCATGGAGTCTGTATTGCTATATATATAGCAGTGAACTCATTGAATAAGATCATCCAGTTATATTGAGTGAATACTTTGATATCCTTG
>BJCO01410819.1:0-12462 GCA_018326465.1 Flaveria floridana | reverse complement strand
GGTTTCCAGTGCTGTTGTGACGGGACAGCAGCTTCTTAGTTTTGAGATCCTTCAAGGAAAAGCCAAAAGGGTCAAATTCAACAGAAACTTGATTATCACGAGTAAAACGTCTGACTGAAATAAGATTTTTGATAATATGTGGGCTGTAAAGGACATTGGGCAGGACATATGTGCGGTTGGGGAGGGAGTGAAAACCTGTACCAGATCCATGTATTGGAAAAAAATTGCCATTGTCCACCAATAATTTACTACAAACATGAGACTTATGTGGGATAAGTATTTTACCTTGATCATGTGTGACGTGAGACTCAGCCCCGGAGTCAAAGACATCTGAAGCCCAAGAGGAAGAAGGCTGGTTCATCTGCATATTGTTGAAAGCTGCACTGAGATCAGAAGGACTCAAGGCATTGTACACCCCCTGAGGTGAAGGGCTGAAACCATCGAATTGCTGCTGAGGAATGGCGGAAAAGTGAGCCTGTGATGGTGTTGTTTGCTGCTGACCGGTGCTGGAATTGGGTCGCCACTGCTGCTGGGTCGGGTAGGGGCAAGGTGGAGGTGTCCACCAGGCCAAGTTTGGATACCCAGACTGGTGAGAGAAGCCGGAATGCTGCTGTTGTGGACCGGACCAGTTCTGTCGATTGCTACTACCGCGTCCCCTGCCACCATGCCGGTTCCAGGACCCACGTCCCCAGCCTCTAACACGAGTGGAAGAGGAGTTGGGGTCTGATGAGGGAGTCTGCTGGTTGTTTTGAGGAGTGGTTTGAGAGGATGTGGCGGCTAAAACAGTGGAATGAGAGTCTTTTTGGGCGTCTAAACGCAGAATTTCATCTTGTAGCATACTAACAGTTTGATCCCAATCAACACCTTTCTGATTTATAAGGGCGGCAGTAGTATTGAACTCGGCTGGGAGACCCCTTACCAGTTGAAGAACATGACGGGATTCGGTCACAGGAACATCAACATCGGCCAGTTGGTTTGCAAGGTCAGTCAATTGCTGACAATAGGTGTCAACGGAGGAGCAAGCCGACAAAGACAGATTACAGAACTTCGTTTCCAATGATGCAGCACGTGCCTTCTTGTTGCTGAGATATATCTTCTCAAGTTTGGACCACACAGCATGAGCCGTAGTAGTGCTGCTATCCATGACTCGTTTAAGAAGGGCATCGAAGAGCGTGCTGAATATCCATTGAAGGACAAGCGCATCGATTTCTTTCCAGGCCTCATATTCAGCAGATGAGGATGCAGGAAGGGCAGTACCATCAATATGATCCATCACCTTGTAGGCGACAGCATGTAAGCGGAACAGCCTGATCCATTGAGAATACGTGACATTGGTACCGTCTAGGATTCGGATCTTACTCTGTATATTTGTGACAGAGTATGCAGGATGTAAGGATTGAGGCTTTGGGGGCTGTTCAACAGCCTCTATAGTCATCGTGATGACTGGTCGAACGTATCTGAACAAAGAAAGCCACAAAGGGAGGCGACGGAAGGTTGAAAGAAGGATATCAGAATTGCTCTGATACCATAAAAGAGTTTATGGTGTATAATTCTGAATCCTTTCATTGATAAAGAATACCATTTAAATAAGGGAGTGACACAACAGAAAATAAGGAAACAAAATCATGCCAGCTGTAACACCAAAACAACTAAATCATGCCAGCTGTAACACCAAAACAATTACAAATATTAAACAATAGTCACAATATATCAGTCAATATTGCCGACTGAATATATGCATGCTAAGAGATAGAACCAAATTAAATTCAATTTCTATAAAAGTAATTAAATAACAAAACGAAGAGACAACGCCTCCAAATGCCTACAATTTATGTAGGTGATCTCCAAATGCCTAAATAATCAAAACGCTTACCCTAACACTAGAGGACTGCCTAGACCTACCATAAACCCTTAGCCGAGACAACAATTAATCTTGATTCACAAGCCATTACAATATAAGGAAACTAATTAATATTACAATTGAGTTTGGCGCAATTGTATCATACATCCATTTGAAAAGTCAAGAGTATGCCCACAAAATCAAATTCAATCTTTTTCAGGCAACAAACAAACTATGAGATTTATGGATTATATTTTAATGGAAATTAGGGTACACAAAGGAAGCATGATCTTTCATACCTGAATAGCAGCAAAGAACACAGAGAGGATATAGCTATGAAGCACCATGGAAACATAAATGGTACCGACCATACTCCCTATGAACCCCAATGTAAAAGGAAGTCTCTGCCGGATAATAAAAGATGTTACGACTTATAACACATATGACAAGCGAAGATAATAGCCGCAAAAGTGGAATGTATGGATTAGAGGTGAAGATTTCAACCCATTTGTTTTGGGTTATGTTTTATCTCTAGCGTAAAAAATAAAACTTAGCATAAATGGAAATAGGTCAAATGGATCGACCAGATCGGACGATACCCAACATGTTTTCAAATGTTTAAAACCTATTAAATTACTTCCTTAAAATGTAAGATTACGATTCTTGAAATGGTTTCCAGATCTTATTAAACATTAGTTATATTGTACGATTCAAGAGAGGAACAGAAAAGTGTTGACAGATAAGCCCAACCTCACCCAACCCGTTTAAACCCATACTAAAAATTACCCAATTTAATGTATTAACCGCCTGAACTGCCCTAATTATCACCTCTAATTCAATTTGAGAACTTTTAGGCAATTACCTCTGTTGATGTCATATGCAGAAACTGATTTTTGGGGCCTTTGAGCACGAAGAACGACCCAATTATAAAGCCACATCCAACGGTGAAGCAGAGAGCAAATTTCTGAGGTACAATTACTATTACAGGTAGAAAAACAGTAAATGCTATAAAAATGAAGAAGACCCCAGATGCAAGAAGAAGCCCAAAATACATGAGAGATTTTCCTGAAGGGATACCACTGGTGGCTGACTGCAAATTACCAGGTATGTTACTCACTCCCCTAGATACCCTGAACAATAACCATAACCAAACACACAATATATCATAAAAGATTTGTCAATCTTTACAACAAAAATCCAATGAATGAGTTGCACATACAGTCACAAAACAAAATTAGAATTCTCAATTCTCTGCTACATCTGGACTTAATGACCAAGTATTGGTAATTGACATGATAAGTAAGAAATACAGAGTTCATGGAAATAATCACATTATACAAACAAACAACCGACGTATCTAGTTGAACCCACTCATAGCAAAGCTATTGATAGGTAGGATCCCGAGGTTGGGATGAGGGCAAACATTTCATGTGTCCTAAGAATAGGAGCACCACATAATAATACACAAAATTACAATTTAAAGGTTGAAGAAAAACCACTAACAGTTACAAAATCAAGAAAACATATACATGATTACAAGATTGATGCAAGAGTTTTAAGTAGATATATAGGTGGAGTATAGCATTTGACAACTTAAAAGTGGCAATCTGGAGCTCAATTTGCTGGATAATCAGCCTAAATACCTAGATCAAACTTAAAGAAGCAACATTCCAGATTAAGTTCACTAACCCTAAACCCCAACATTGATTCTAAACATCATAATGCATAATTCCAATCATTCTATCCTCGTTTCACAAAACATTCAAACAGATCATGAAACCAAGTAAAAACCCCAAGATAACCAACTAAACCAGTTAAACAAAACACACCCTGAAACAATTGTAAAGCTGCTTAGTGCTTACACGTTAAACGTGCCGGAAACGGTGTCGTTTGCCGACCTAACAGCCGATTCAATATCGAACGAGCCGACGAATCCACTAGAGCCTCCATCGGACCCTTTTGTAGCAGAATAAGAGTTCCAATCAGCTAACAGAGATGAAGAAGGAGCTGATAACGATTTTGGAAGTGAGTTGGAGTTATCATCACCGGCACCGGCACCGGAAAACCAGTTTTGCATGGTTTTTGCTGTGATTTTGAGCACTTGGGTTTGATTTGATTTGGGATCGGAGGTGAAGGGTGGTTTTGTGGAGTATGGAGGTGGTGGTGGTGGTTGTGGTGGTGGTATGGTGACTGAAAAAAAAAGGATTTGTTCTATTTGAAATAAAAATTTGAAATAAAAAGGATTTGTTTTTTTGAGTCGAAAGGAAAATAAAATAAAATTATAATTTTATTTATATATATATTTAATATTAAAATGAAACTAGATTGAAAAATTAGAATTGTAAAACGGAAGATTATTAAAAAAATTCACTTATATTTGATTTTGATTTGGGAGGAAAGTTAATTAAGATTATAGAAAAAGATGAATTTCCTTCAATTCTTTCACTTTGCCTCTTGAAAAGCACCAAAACACATTCTCTTTACTTTCTTTTCATTTATTCTTTTAAATAAAACTTGAGAGCACATTGCGACACCAGTAGAGTCGTCCCGATAGAAAAAGTGGAAAAAAGCATAAATATTAAGTGGAGGCTGGTGATTGACGAGAAATGATTTTGTGTGACAAAGAAACAACGAAACTCAATGAATACTCACCGAGTCAGAAATAATACACAAAGCATAGAAAAAAGGGTGACCGGGAAATGAATCCGAAAATAACCAGAAACACCACCATTTTGGGGATAATAAAAAAACATAAAGGAAGCCTAACCATAAATATTTGATAACTACCGTTCGGAAAAAAAATAAATATTTGATAACTAATAGGTAATAAAAGTAAAAGTGATAGTTGAGTTTTATTGGGTTAACTATATATTTGATAACTAAAAACACCACCATTTTGGGGATAATAAAAAAACTTAAAGGAAGCCTAACCATAAATATTTGTTAACTACCGTTTGAAAAAAAAATAAATATTTGATAACTATATAGATTATAGGTAATAAAAGTAAAAGTGATAGTTTAGTTTTATTGGGTTAACTGCACCGGCCCATTAACCACCGGGTCCAGAAACCTAACCTAAGCCACCTGGTCATCTCTGTTCTGTCAATTTGCTTTCGTTTCAATCTCCGGTGACAATGGACGGTGGTGGAGGGACAACAAGGATATTCGTCGGCGGATTGGGCGCCGGAGTGACGGAGGACGACCTCCGGAAAACGTTCTCAGCGTTGGGTGAAGTAGTCTCCATCGACGTTGTTCGCACCAAAGGCCGTAGCTTCGCCTACCTCGATTTCCTCCCTGCTTCCGACAAATCACTTCCGAAGCTCTTCAGCACGGTATGTCAATTTCACGATACTCGTTGACTAAAAATTGATTTAGGTTTTACTTACAGTGTTGTATTGAATAGGGGTAACATGATTGATGCGATTAAGTGATTGAAATATCGATTTGTTTTGAAGATGTGCCTAGGAATCTAGGATGATTAAGTGCATTCATATAAGCAACAACTGTGAAAATTGGAAATGTTGTATGTTTTGATCATGTATTTTGGGTCCAATTTTTCTTTGAGAAACAAAAGAAATTGGCATCGGTGTATATATTTTGAAGTGTACAGTTATAAAATTTTTGATAATAAGCGAAAATGAGCAGATTGTTAAAACAACCTGAGTATAAGTTTATACTTTTTGAACTTGCATAGGGTTGACATCCTTCAACATGAAAAGCTTTAACTGATGACCTTTTAGTTAAGGGAGCGGTCTAAAATTTCTAGGTATATCTCGTTTTAAGAGGTTTCTGTTGCCAACAAATTTGTATTAAGAGTGCATATTTCACAAAAAAAAAAGAGTTTTCTTTTAACAATTATGCGTGTTCAAGCTAAAGACTAGTAATACCTTTGACCATTTATACATACATATTGATATTGATACATTTGTGGATACAGGATACTGTCACATGGTCTCTTGGTAATTTGAAATTCCCCTTTTCTTTTGTAATACGTTTTGCTTTTATTCTTGTTCTCCTTTTGCACTTATAACGTCGTGACATTCCTTTACATAGCAATTTAATTATGAGCTACTAGTAAGTTGGTTGAGTTATATGTTCCTTTTTTAGGCTTCATGTTTTCTTTATAGTTACCTTAGCATATAGTGAATACTGATGCAGTGCCCTTTTCGTACATTTATATACTACAATGGGTTTTTTATGTCTTCTTTAATGCTCAAATTTACAGTACAATGGATGTATGTGGAAAGGAGGGAAGTTGAGGCTTGAGAAGGCTAAAGAGCATTATCTTGTTAAATTGAAGCGTGAGTGGCAAGAGGAATCCGAACATGCTAGCAAAGCATCTGAGAATTGTAATGCTGATGCAACGCAAAATCATGATGCTTTAGAAAAGCCAAAGAAACCTTCCCCCGTAGATAAGACACAGATTCACATATACTTCCCCAAGCTTAGGAAGGTAACCTCTATATTTACACCCTTTTGATTACATAACAACCATTTAGGTGGTAAAAATGGGTGAGTTGGGTACCGGGTCAAAACAGGTTTTGTTTGTGTGGGTTTGGATGGGGCTTGTCATGCTGATGGGAAAAACTTTTTTTTTCCAAGTTTTATTATTTCTTAATACATAATTAGTGTGTAGATTATGATTACACTAATTCCATTCTTTCAGTAACAAGGGTTGAGTGGTTGACCATTGTTCCAATTAAGCCACTCAAAGTGTCCCACTTATAAAATCACTCAAGTTTCAATATTGTTTCATTGTTATGATTTCTTTTCATAGTTGGTTAAATTAGGTGACTGAAGTCAAGATTTTAAACTTGGTTACCATTTGGTGATTTCCTTTTCAAGTTTATCCTAAAGTAGCGGTTTCCAATAAATATTCTGGAACAATGTCACTAAATAGTAACCAGTTTTCATAATAGTTTTAATTAAGTTTGTCAGTTTAACCAATTATAAAAATTTCTCTATAATTGAGCCATACTGAAATCTGAGTGGTTTCGAGTTACCTAAGTGGAACAATGATGAGACTGGGTTACTATCGAGTGACAATTTTCCCTTCAATAATCACTTAAAGATTTAACTACAATGATTTAGGAGGTTTTATACATTTAACATATACATTGGACAACTTTAGGTACTTCAACTCATATAACTATTTCCTTAAGTGATTTTTTTATCAAATGGATCGAAATTGCCTCTTTTATTCAAATACTGTCTTGATTCCACCTCATATATTTTGTTAGCTTTATTTTACATAGGTGAAATCATTGGCCCAAGTTGGAATTGGAAAACACAAATACAGCTTCCAACGGATTGAAGTTCCTTCCATGCCAACCCATTTCTGTGATTGTGAAGAGCACTATGCTTTTCCTCCCCCAAATAAAAAACCATCTTCTGAAATTGACAATGCATGTTATGGAATTAATGAGCAAGAGCTGCATATTATGAACTCAGTGATGAACAAGATCTTTGAAAGGGCAAATCCACCTAAACCAGTAACCGAAAGGTCTGAATCAACAAATGAAAAAGATGAGCCGGCTGCTCCTGAAACTGATGAGGAAGATCAATTAACAGATGAAGATAATCTGATAATCAATGTGGCTAATAGGAAAAATGACGGCATGGGTTTGTTAGGGGAAATGAGAGCTATGATGACAAATCAGGTAGTAGTTTAGTAATCGTTTAATGTTATTAGTTTCATTTATTTTCCTTTTTATTTAGTTAGAAGTGAAAATTTCTACTCGTTTGCATAAAGAATGTGCCGACATAGGTGGTATTTTATCTGAAACAGGTTGAACAACTCGATTTTTAAAACTATGCTGATGGAAAAAGGTTGAACAAATCAACAAGGCCAAATAGGTCGAAAGTCATTCAAAGTGTTTTCAAATGCTTAATATATCCTGGTTTGGCGGAACCAACACTTTTTGTCCAATTTTAAACTTCTTTTATTAACTAATGTGTTCAATAAAATTATAAAATATAGATAGTTGAAATTTATCCATCTTGATTCGTTATCAATGTATCCAACTTACTTTTAGTATACAGTTTGTGCTTGATATTCTGTCTTATACTTGTTTGATGCTCAGGAACCATTAGCAAAGAAGCTAAATACTTCTGAGAAACCAAAAAGTGTGAATGATAAATCTCAAAAGAAAACCACACCACTTGCTAAGAAGAGAAAATCAGCACACTCAGAAGAAACACCTAGAAATTCTCAGACCCGTTTGGATACTCAAGAAAACAGCAAAAAAGAAGAATTAGTTACAAAACAATCGGGAAACAGTTCTTTAAGGTCACTGAAGTCTACATGGAAAGATCTTATTGGTCAGAAACGCGACACATCTTTCAGTATTTCAGACTTCATTGCATCTATTCCTCAAAGAAAGGAAGAGGACGATGACCCCGTAAAAAAGAAGGATTTGGTTAGTAATAAAAAGAGAAAGTTAGAGGGTGATACAAACAGGCTCACCTCCAGAACAGGAGCAGATGAAGTTACCACAGAAAACAGCATTCCTGACGTAAACGATTGTCAGCAAAAAGAAGAGGAAGCAAAAGCTGATAATTTTAACTTGCCTTTAGCTACAAGTGGTCAACATTTCAGGATATCAGATGTTGACAAAAAAGAGGAAGAGCCTAAAACTGATGATCTAGATAGCAACATAGAAGAACATGAAAATGATCAAGATTTAAAAAACCCAACTAAGGATACACCTATGAAAAATGATGAAGATTTGATTCGAACAGCTAGAGGTGAATTTTGGCGACATAAATCCTCATGGACACAATTGATTAGCACTGCAAGTCATAGTTCTTTTAGCATTTCACAGATTGTTCCCAATACAAGTTACGAAAAACACGAACAACAACTGGATACAGTTGCTTCACAGCCACCAAACACAAAACTTGACAATCAGATCCCGATTGTGAGGAAAGAAGCTACTTTATCACCTGTGAAGAAGAAAGTTTCAGAAAAGAAGAAGATTTTATCTCTCGGGAACTTGGAATCTGATGAAACGTGCCTATTTATGAGGACCGAGGAGTCTGTAAAAGAGTGGAAGAAGGCAAAGGCATCTTTAAGCGGATCGCTTAACAAAAAGAAACGGTTGATTAATGAATCTGATTGAACTCATTGAGGCTACTTTGAATACTGTTCCTTTATCTGTTATTTGATCTGTTAGATCATATGTGATACTGTTTACTTGTGTCTTATGTTGGTCATTTAAGTTGTATTTTTGTAAAGAACTTGGATTTTGAATGTCATGTATGAGTTGGTGAAAAAAAAACTGTTTGTTTTTGCAAGAAAATTTCACACAGTTTGAAAACATTGCAAATCCATGCAAGGGATCAAGATATGGAAATGCCAATTTCCCGTTGCAATTCATTGTCTTGCTGCAAATTGGGGTTGAATTTCGTTTGAATTTTTTGAATTTCTTGTAATATATACATAACATACATACTTATATATATGTACGTATGTGTATATGTCATTGTGTGTTTTAAAAATGAAAAATTCCCAAAATGTCTCTTTGATCAGTCACTCCCCCAAACTATTCTCCTCAGCTACGGTCGTCCAAACTTATAAGTATGTTTGAACGACCGTACGATCAATGGCCAAGATGTTGCCATGTGTCCCCACATGGACGTCGCGGCCGTGTTGGGCTTCATAGGGAATAACTGATCATGTTTTACATTTCTAGTTACAATTGTGGCCAACTTATGTCTGTCATGTCGGATTCGTTTCAGACGTTCGTTTCAGTCGGTCCAACAATGTATTATACCTTTTTTAAAATTCTCAGTCGTTCGAACATGTTAAGTGTAACGTTCGGACGGACGATCTCTATGGTCGTTCGAACCCAACCATGGTCGATCGAACATTACTAAAGTCGAACGACGATGTTGGTGTAAACATTCGATCTGTTCAGTTCACGTTTATACAAAACCATCAAATCGAAACCGTTGACTAGTTCGGTTTACGTTTATGCAAAACCATCAAATTGTCGATTTCTCCAAAATCCTGATCGTATCAGACTGTGAACACCCTTGCATATGCGTACATATTTTTACACTATAATCTATGCACATGCATTCTATTTCTTTTTATTAACTACATACTAATTTGTAACTTTGGTTTGTATTTTTAGTTGTCATTTTAGCATGCTTAGATGTACTCCATTTGGTTATTTTTTAAATCTTATTTCTTTCAACTTTAACTCCCAATATTTTACATCTTTTACAATTTGATCCAAACATTTTTACACTCTCAACTTTAGGCCCCATACTTTTCATCTTTTACAAATTTTTCGTTTTACGTTTTGGTCTAAATTTAACGAGTTAACACGACGTAACGTGCGCGCTTAGTTCAACGTAAACATACCTCAATCAAACAATAGTACCCATTCCAACAAAACGTGAAAATTAATTGAAATCCCGTAACATACCTCAATCGAACATCATAGATTAGGGTTAATCAAAGCTTTTAAATCGAAACGTCCGGTCTCACTAGTCGCTTCATGTGTTTTTTAAGTTTTAATTGAATATTAATTGATTAATTTATTTTAAACTTTTAATTCGATAATTTGGGTGTTAAAAAAGACTAAAATACTCTTATTTTAACGGGGTTTTTAATGGTGTTAGTGAAGTGAATGTAAAAGATAACATTTAATAAACTATAGTGATTAAAATAGTAAAAAAATAAATTAAAATAGCAAATTGAACGAAACATCACGGACGAAAATAACATTTTACTCTAAAATCTTATTTGGAGAGATGCAAAATTAATCATTTAGTTTATTAATTCAAACATAAAATACTTTACGACCAATCATGTAATTTAGTATAACCTTGCGGAAATTGATTGAGTTCACTGCCCAAATAAAATCCGTCTCCTCTAACCAACCAAAAACATTTTCTTGGTGGGTGAAATGTATATTTTGAGCAATATTTGTCACTTGTAACATCATCAAAAACATCAAAAAAGGCAGTCCTAGAATTCCAATAGAAATGAGCATAAAATCGCGTTTTTAATGAGATGATCTGGCAAAATCTCCAATTTTGATTTTCATTTAACGCAAGTGTATGATTTCCAAGATCATCGTTAGCTGACTGTACATGAACGGTGACAGGATCCGCAATTCCGTTGTAGATAAAAATATTCCAATCACTAAACAAGCAACGCTTGTTCGTAGAGCTAGATATCGAATTTGCTATTTGAGTATCTGCAATTGGAGAGGCATTTGTTGTGATAAGAAGGTAATAAAACAAGAAAAACAAGTTCTTCATGTTTTTTAAGCAGATATGTTAGTTTATGTGGATATATATTAGAGAACAACTCTATTATATATAGACCCAAAAAGTGGGTAGATGCATTGAACTAAATTAAATAACATACATGAAATAGTATAACATTACACAATACAACATAACATAATATAACGTAACCACAACACAATATAACGTAATACTATAACATATCTTATATGTTATAATATTATGTATTACAAAGACAATAATTGCTATCATCGAATAATTTATTGTTCTGTACAAAGTACTAAACAACATGATATGAAATTTATGATTTCATTTGATGCAATTATAATATATATATATACATATTAAATAAGTAGTTGGTTTCTACAGTGTATTTTTTTTAGTTTTTATATTATATTTGACCCTATAAAACAAAGTCAGCAATGGACGTTGGTTTAATTCATTCATTTCTATACTGGAGGTTGATGTTTCGATACTTTCATCCTTCGCCCTTGTCCTTTCAAGTCAGTATATTTTGTATAGAGAATTGTTAAAAAAAATTGTTAAAAATTCGTTGTAACAAAATATAATAAATTAGTTTTTCATAGCTTTGGACATAATAAAATATATAGTGAATTGCCGTTTTCATCCATGTGGTTTGGTCGTATTTGTCATTTTTATTTAAAAAGGTTTTTTCCTACATTTCCTGCCCAAGGTTTGAAAAAATTATCATTTTTATCCAAAAACATGAATTCTGTGGTAAATTTTTTTATTAGCAACACATAAACATAAATTAGGAATTCGTTTTTATATAAAAATTTACGTAAGTACCCTTTTAACGATGAATATTTACCATTTTAAAACAATGGAGCTAATATTTTTGGATGAAAATGACAATGTTTCCCAAACCTTGAGGAGCTAAATGCAAGAAAAAATATTTTTGAATGAAAATAACAAATGTGACCAAACCGAAGGGAGTAAAACGGTAATTCATTCTAAAATATAATTTATTGTTTTTAATATATATGTTAATTATTGCATTTGCCTTCTACAATGTGAAAACATTACAACAAACTAAAACTGTAATCAATACAGAGTAAAGATAAACGGAATATGGATGTTTAAAGTTGGACGTTTTATTTATGAAGCCCCAAAGTTGTATACTTTAAAATATATTTAAGAAAAAAACACTAAAGTTGATGTGTTGATAAAAAATACATTCAAGGTTGTGGTTTGTACAGAAGAGGTGTTTCAACTCATGGTTAATAAAGAAGTAGTGTTTTTAGCCGCGCGTTGCTGCGGGGATAATGCTTAACATCTCCATTTACCGGTAAACTACAAATGTGATTGCTACCAAACATAACATAAACTTAAAAGAT
>BJCO01410713.1:0-27059 GCA_018326465.1 Flaveria floridana | reverse complement strand
TATATATATATATATATATATATATATATATATATATATATATATATATGTAACATGGATTGCTACGTGAAAGTTAAAAAAATTTGCTTTTTGCCTAAAATTTTTCTTGGGCAACACTTTTACCATTTAGTCATATCTTATTTCTATTTTTTTTTTGTTTTATATATTTATTTTCAATCCGTATTTTTCTATTTTAATAAAATAGTAACTAAGATAGACACGTGACATGATTTTAGATCATCACCAATTTCATTTTCCCGCCTAATTGTTTCCTTCAAATTGTACATTACAATTATTACTTGCATCTTTCTTCTGTTACGATTTACTTGTCATTTTCTTGAAAAGATACAATATTTATTTCCCGCTCTCCCCATCCAACACACGTAGTTAGTAAAATAAATTGTAATGGCATGGGTCAAATTTAAGTTGTATTTTTTTTTATCTAATTCAATTGTTTTTATCAGCCAAACTGAATAAGAACGTATATTTCTAATTTCAATTTTAATTGATCCGATCCGTATAGTACACGTGTTATTAAAACTAGTAATATATATAGTGTACACTTTTAACCAATTTGATTTTCTAATTGTGTTTATTTATCCGTAATAAATTTTGTTCTTTAACTTTTTTTTATAAAAAATGAAATGTGCGTTTACTCTTAGTGTTTTTAAACATTCTGATATAAATTTGTTTGAAAACGATGTTGTATTTAAATGAAGTATTTAAATGAAGTATTTTTTAGCACTGAATGATATAGTCGTTACTGCTCTGGTACCATGATGAAACAAACGGAATATAAATTAATAATATCGAGTGATAATAGTTTTTACGACGAGTGTCGCTTTGGGGTTTTACGTGGGAGTATAACCGTCAAGGCATGTTTTTGTTACCGCGTTATGATATTTGAAATCATGGCGCGATCCCCGACGTAATGTGCGGGGATGAAAACCAAGTTAAAATTAAATGCACCGCAAAAAAGTAAAAAAACATTATTGAATGAATGTACCGCAAAAAGAAAAATCGTTCTTGAATTAATATACTGTAAAAAAAAATAATCTTGGATACCCCGGAGTTTTTGGGCTAGATCTGTCACCGTTTAGTTTTAACCTACAACGAAAATGAACCAACCCTTTTATACGTGTACTTCACATCACCTAACTTATATACATCAAAACTAAAAACATAAAAAATATAAATCCTTCAGTATTTTTACAAGTCCATAATCATCTACAACGCAAAAACACAAGAACATAACGAGACAGCACCAAAAAGTTAACTTTATCCAAAATAATCTCTACATATAAAACGTTTTGGGTTTGTTCTTTACAAATAGAAACTACATGACTAAATGTTATCACCAACCAAAGTATAGGACTTATTTTGTAAAATTCAAACAAATCCGAACTCGCCGTTCCCACACCGAGTCATGACTCGCCGACTCACTCGATAAAGACACTGAGTCGCGATTGTCGTGCAGTTTACACATACCAAACCTCCTGTTCTTCTCTACACTTCAGATTCAGCATCTTCAATATTCAGCTTGTGAATTTTTAGTAAACGATCGATTTGCAGCGTTGAAGATACGCAGATGAAGCCAATTCGGCTACCGGAGCCGCCTGGTAGTCCGCCGAGAGGCGTACCGGACATCTTCGAAGGCGGCGTTTACGGCGTCGTCAAGCGCGCTGTTATAATCGGTAACGGTTTTCCGGCGTCGGAGAATCAGAGTATTGGTTTAGTTAGAGCCCTTGGATTGTCGGAAAAGCAAACGCTATATGTAAGTTTTGATCATCTGTTTTGCAGTTTTTTTGTTTCTGTTGAATTTTTGTAATTATTTGGATGTATGTGGACGTGAAGCTGTGAGTGTGTTTACAGTATGTAGGTTAAATAGATGTGTTAGTGGACTATAAATTGATTTCAGTTAGGTTTAGGATTATGTGACTGGAGAAGTTTAGGTTATGGACTATAATTACTATTTTCTAAGTTGGTAGGGGTTCTTACACCTTGAGAAGATTGGTAGCAAATTGAATCTCTGTAGAGATGATAGTATTTGG
Organism: Flaveria floridana; assembly: GCA_018326465.1. NCBI lineage: Eukaryota > Viridiplantae > Streptophyta > Magnoliopsida > Asterales > Asteraceae > Flaveria > Flaveria floridana. The sequence goes on along the minus strand of BJCO01410713.1, from coordinate 25,008 downwards.
AATATGGATGCTGTTAGATTTGTTATTTTGTTTGTTGAGAAGTTGTATAAGAAGAATTTAGGGTTCATGTGGTGTTTCAAATTGGGAGGATCCTTAACTGGTATGGATTTTGCATACGGGTGCCGGGTCTTATCTAAAAGAAGACTAGGGAGCCGTGTGTTTTTGATTTTATTGTTTTAGATCATTCAGCTTAACTTGTTATAGAAATAGGATGTTCTGTTTCCATGGTTGCTTGAATGCGCATTGCTTGTGGGCATTTGTGTTAACCATGAAACATACTTGGTTGCTGAGCTGCCTGAGCATAGTTTATGCATTAGGAGCAGCTTGTTGTGCATCTGAAAAACTCAGAGCCTCCAACTTTCTCAACAGTTAGACTGCCTTAGTTATGGTGAACACTGTACACATATCATGTAGTGCAACGCGTGAGTGTAACTTAGTTTAAAAAGTTTTATACTTTTGTGGGATTTGTCAGAAAGTATTGGGGGATTTGTGTTATAGTGAATCAGTGAGCTTAAAATCTAATTTCCTTTTTAATGGTGATTTCTTTTGGGTTGAAAGGCACTTGGTTGCAATATTTCAGTTTTTCAAAGATACGTGATTAGTGTTTAGTGATAATGATCAATGGAGTTTTTTTAGCATGTCATGCAACTTTATCTTTGAAGTAACATGTTCTAGGCTACTCACATGCCTTCAGACTACTCACATGCCTTCAGACTACAGAACCCTGAATAAGTATTAAGATTTATTGTCCTAGGTATATATGTGCTATGAGGAATTGTTGAGCACAGAGGGTGAATGCTTTCTTTATGGCATTCTTTTGACTTCGGAAATTGGAGTAAGATTTGTAACTCTAGGTGATGTTGTTCTCACCTGAATGTATTATATACTTGTATGGTCGTATGACTTGTGCTTTTGAATTAGTTAGGGGCCAAACCAGTGTCAGATTCAGGAGTCTTATTAGAAATGAAAAAGAAATACATTCTATAATAGTTCTCTATGAGTTTTTATCATTTAAAATGGATTTTACATCTCATTCGAATCATTGTTCAGTAATTCTTTTCATATGAAACAAAAGTAACAATCGTTCATAAATCATCACCAATCTGCTTGTGCAAATCCGTCTTGACAAGCTTCATTGAAGAAAAACACCTATTAATAGTTGTCATTGTAAGCGGGTAGACCCAACTATAGCTTCAATAATATAGACCAACAGATACGAAAGATGTTTCCTTTTCTCCGCCATCATCGTTCAAGATCAGATATCTCATTTAAGTTGGCAAATCTTCTATACGTCAATGCAATAGTTGATACACAAGTTTGTTTTTCTCCTCACAATCAGAATCATTTGGATACAGTTTGGCATCATCATAGGCGTCATCATCTGAAAATATCGTGTCACTCAAATGTTCATTCTTTTTGTTTAGTGTTTCTTTGAATTTTTCCTTCAGTTCTACCGATGAGTTGTGCAAAAATCATGCTTAAATATGGAAATGAAACAGAACACACACACAGAAGTTACATGAATAATATGAAGAAAATTTGCAAGCTATATATTGATGCAGAAAACCGTTTGGAAAACTTCCTTCTCGTGTATACTTAACTTGCACACAAAAGATCCACAAAGAGGGTTATACTCTATGCAGAAATTACTCTACTTTTAGAAGCGGATTTGAAAACATGTAGAACCATAAGCGAAAAATGAACAGCAAATGGAATATATCTGAACTTGTAGTTAAACAGCAATTAAACAAAAGTCAAAGAAATTGAAAGAGAAGGAATAGGGAGTGATTGACTTGGCTGTGCAGACTTGAAGAAATCAAAAGTAGGACACCCCTCTATTGAAGTTTGGGGAATTTATGCCTCTTGGGCAACTAAAATGAAAATTCGTGTCTATGTGGCTCCTTTAAATTATAAGGTAGGGTTTCCTTTTTCTGTTCACCATCAAGTCATTTGGACGCCTCTTTTTTCTCTTACCTTCTCCTTATAGCAAATGGGCTTTCTCTTGAATGATTCAGAGGTACTGGTCATTTAGATGTAAAGAAACACCCTAGTATGGCATCCAAAGTTAAATTTCATCATGTAATGATTATTAGGCAAAAATAAACTTGGGTCATTGCACTTGTCATCAACTGATATGTTTGAATTTATATCCATTCACTTATAACTTTAATGTTGTTTTAGCATTTTATAATGTAATGTTGCATCTTGTTTATGCAAATTGTTCATCTTCTGTTCTTCTGGCAAAATGCATGCAGCGTGTTACAAGACCAAGAGGAGGAATAAATGAATATTTACACTGGCTTCCAGTTACACTCCATAAACAGCTTTATTATATTATCAGACTGATTTATGGATATTCACAAGTTCTATTTACAAGAAGAGGAAGTAGAGTTCAATCTTCAAATGGAGAAAATGGTGGCAGTGTAGGTTTATCATCTGTACTTGAAGCTGATGTGAAGTCGATAGTAAAAATGGCAAAGGGAACTGCTGAGAAGTAAGTTGTCTTTTTAGAATCACATTATAACTATATATGTTCCTAAACATTAATTTAAACCCTGTTTATGCTCCTAATAACAATAACTGAATGGAACCCCTTGCAAGTTATATGGTCAAGTTGGGGAGTGATAAATATGTTGAAAAATATAGCATGGTCAGTTTTCTATAGCTCATGGTAACTTTTATGCATGTATTTTTATTATTGGTATTATTTTTGCATGTTTTTTTAGGGACGGGCCTCTATTGGTGGTTGCATGTGGTAGAGACACCATATCGATTGCGAGCTCTATAAAAAAATTAGCCTCTGAAAATGTGTTTGTTGTTCAGGTTGGTTCCAGCTTTTTTCTCTGCTTCCTTTTATAATTCAGTGCAATGAAAATATTTTATTATCTTTGTGATCAATGCAATCAACATTAGTTTGTTTGGTTAAAGAATGTCCAAGATCTGTATACCAGTTATGACACATTGTATTGTTTTTTGCTTTTCTTGGAAATTCTTTGGGGAGTATAATCACATCTGAACTCATCCTTTTGATGAATTGGTTTCAGATTCAACATCCACGGACACAATTGAATAGGTTTGACTTGGTGATTGCTCCTCAACATGATTATTATGCTCTGACGCCTCAGGCACAAGAGCAGGTTCCTAGGCTTTTTCGCAAGTATATAACTCCTGATGAGCCCCCTAACAAGAACGTGGTATGCATCTACAAATAGTGAGGTGGCAATATGGGTGGGTCGGGTAATGGGTCAAATCAATCCTGTTGAAACGGGTCACTTTTAGTATAGGTTGATCCAGTCAACCCTTTTTGCTAATTTTTGTGATTCGACTGATTTGAGATAAAATACAACCTCAATCTGCACATTAATAAGTATGTTGAAATGACCACCCCTAAAAAATTGTAAACTAGGTTGAAGTTTATTCCTATAAGAGGCTTTGGTCCCATAATGCATGCTCTATCAGGTTCTTACTGTGGGAGCTTTGCATCAAGTTGATTTTGCTGCACTTCGCGGTGCAGCTATTGCCTGGCATGATGAGTTTGCACCTTTGCCCAAACCCTTAGTCGTGGTTAATATTGGGGGGCCCACAAGTAAGTAATTTGTATTTCTAATTGTATTTAGTAGAAAAGTTTTTGTCATTTTGGTCTTTCCTCTGTATTGCAATGGTTTTGAGTCTGCTTGAAATAACAGTTTGGTCCTCGGATTTATTTATGCACGTTGGTGTTAGTACTTACGAAGTTACGAGTATGGTCTTGACTTGAAATACTTGTATTGATAGTTGTACTTTCCTTATTAACCAGTAAAAGTTCACATTCTTGTGCTGCTTTTATACGGTCCCGACTACTTTTAAACATGTGTAATGGGGTTTTCTACAGGTTGTTGTAAATACGGTACAGATCTTTCGAAGCAGTTAACAACCTATTTGCGTGGTGTTCTTGATAGCTGTGGAAGTGTAAGAATTTCTTTCTCGAGGAGGACTCCAGACAAGGTACTTACTGTTATGCCATGGGGGCATATCTATAGCTCAATAATTGTTTCTGCAGTTAGTGAGTTTTTGCACTTGTAATATCGATTTATCATTGTGGGCTTATGCTATGCTATATATATCAACAGATAGCAAATTTCGTGCGGAAAGAATTTGGAGACCTTCCAAAAATCTATATATGGGATGGTGAAGGTAATCTCAATTGATCAAATAATAGTTATGAAGCATTCTCATGAAAGTGAATTCTAGAGGCGGCAATGTTAGCCCATTTACTTGTAAATGCCTTGTTGTGGGTTGTGTTTTATCTCAAACGGATCAAATCATAAATTTAGCTAAAGAGGAAATCGTCAAACGGGTTGAAAGCCACCCAAATTGATTTATCATCTTACCTGACCTGACCCGCTTTTGTCTAATCTGCCTATTCCTTTTTAATCAAGTTTCAATAAATGTGATGTGCTGCTGTTGTTTTTCTTCAACAATTCTAAGGTTTTGTATATTGTCAATGTAGAGCCAAATCCGCACATGGGACATCTAGCTTGGGCAGATGCTTTCATTGTCACAGCCGATTCAATTAGCATGTTGAGTGAAGCCTGCAGTACAGGGTACCCATTAAATGGAACATAAACAAATAAAACCACATTCTCTCATATATATACTGAACATATTTTTGTTTTTCTTTTTTTCAGGAAGCCTGTATATGTAATCGGAGCTGATCGTTGTAAATGGAAATTCGGTGAATTTCATAAAACGTTAAGAGATAGAGGTCTGGTCCGGCCATTTACAGGCCTTGAGGATGTAAGTTCCATCTTATTTGACCTAATATCACAAACCACCATTATATGTCCAATATTTGTGATAATCACTCACTTGCAACAAAAACATTCTGACAAGTAGATCACACTTCTCATGAAAAATATGGTATCACTGAGTAACATATCCTGACATTATTACCTGATTTGAAATGTGATTTGTGAATACATTGTAGATGTCAGAAAGCTGGAGTTACCCGCCTCTAAACGACACTGCAGAGGCTGCAAGCCGTGTACATGAAGCACTTTCTGAACGAGGATGGAGATTGCGGCCATAGGACGTTAGTTATGATCCTTCTGGTTTGCTATTCTGCAATGTCTTGCTGATCTATCGACCCACACGTGTCGCAATATCCCTGCAGATAGACTACATACTTGTCAGGCTTGCAGGAATTTTGTTAATCTTTTCCCTTTTGCCATGCTTTGGGGATTATACATAATATAGTTTTGATACAAAGAAGGAGGCGTGCTTGTATTAACCAGCCTTTACAGTTTTTACAGCTTTATTTGAAAAGAAAACCTCGAGGGTGATTCATTTGTGTTCTTTCATCTTACCTGCTTTAAGTCAAAGTTAATAAAAGATGTAGTATTTGTTACTCCGGATAAATGATATGTACATCTGATAGCTAATGGATTTGAGTTTGGGATGTGACTTTTGACATGCTACGAATGTAACAAGAATTTTGTGAGTTTGAGTTTAGTCTAGTAACAGTTTTGTGTTGTACTTGTGAATACGTTTAGCTATGGGTTTGTGAGTTGACCGTTTACTTTTATAAAAATGTGCTTTATATCATAATTTGAATTAATTGTGTATTTTATGTCAAATTTAAAAGAGAATTTAACATCAGGTCTTCTAGTTTAATATGTAAATTTGTTATCTTTGTTTGTGTTTTTGGGATTTTTAATTTAAAATGTAACTGTGTTATGTTTGTTTGTGTTTTTGGAATTTTAAAGTATTAATATGTAAAAAGAATTAAAATTATAGGTTAAATGGTCATGTGCACGTCAACTTGTGTCGTCTTCTTATCTCTGGGTTTGTGTCATCTTGTCAACCTGCAAACAAGACCCTATTTAACATTCCTCTGTTGCGGTGGCAATCACCATGAAATTCGCTACATACTCGTGCCATTAGTGTTGCTCTAGCTGCTAGTGTTTCCATTTCTCGGGCTAGCAAATCAGGAGTCGGGTATAGTTTAATGGTCAATTGTATCATATGAGTTCTACAATTGCTAGGTTTAAACATAGTTTTATTATGACTTCATTTATTTCAGATATTGCAAGAGAAACAACCTTGATCTTAAGGGCATTCGGATTTCACATTTTCTTTGAAAAGGTTGATTGTTAATTCAGTGAATATTAGAAAAACTCTGTAAAATAGAAATATAAATTTTATAAACTAAAACTGCGATACCAAACTAAATAAACCCACCCGGTGTAATCCCGCTCGACTAGTCGTGTCTATGGATGGTGAGTTGAAGTTGAGCCTTATTTTCATCTTATTAGATAGAGAGGATGCACTTTAAATGACCACATGCTTGGTAAAATCCTTTTTAAACCTATACGTAAACATGCATGAATAAATAATACAATACTATAGCATATATCATATCATCATAACAAAACGTTATAACTAAATATTTTAGTAACTAAAGGCAAAAAGAAGTAAGTAATAAACATCCCTAATATTAAAGTAAGTAAAACTAAAGACAAATCTAAGACTAAAAACATAAGTATACAACCCGTTGATCTGCTGCACTAAAAACAAACCTAAGAAGTATTTAATATCATCATCTAGGACTAGAGTCCCACCTTGGGAGTATGTAACACCAACATCTATGACAAAGGCCACCTAAAGTGTTATACAAGACATAACGAAACCTTTTAAAATTTATTGTCCTTTATCTAACGTCTTCAAGTATTGTATCACTGATCATGTCCATAGAGAGTTGCAAGTCTAATAAGTCGTATCCAATCGTAGCAATTTATGTCAATCTTGGTTTGCCTCTACATCCCTTCCTCTCCACTATCAGGATTTCCACACTCCTTACAATTGTTGTCATCTATCTCTTCTTCGCGTACTCAGACCATCTCAATATTTCATTTCTTATTTTATCTGAAATATGTGCTACCTTTAATGTAGCCTCAAGACTTCATTCCTTATTTGACATACCCCGTGTACCTACAAATCTATCTCAACATCTTCATTTCTTCTTCCTTCACCTTTAAGGCTTGTATTTTCTTGATTTGCCGACAGTTAATTTCATGTAACAACGTAGGACAAATTACGACTCTGTAGAAATTTTTTGTTAATCTCTCTAGGAAATAACTTGAAATTACAATACAAGAGGAAATAAAACAATAAATCTTCATAAGTCTTCTTTATTCGGGATTGGTGTGGATTTTGAGGAAGTCGAGCCGATGGCCTATTGGTAGAAGCTAATATGTCTTGTGTTTCTACTTGGCTTCCGATTATAAATCGGTACATAAACGTCTATCTATGTTTAAACTCCCTTCTTAAGTTATGAATACGCTCCACTCTATCCGATCTAATTGGCCCTTGGTTCAAGCTTCCAAAGAAGATGAGGGTCATGAATAGTATTGACCACCCTACACGCAGGCCCTTGGACTGACGAATCAGACCCATTGTAAGGTTCATATAATATTGTTTAATTGTTTAATAACCATAAAGTGTTGCATAAATTTTAAATATCATGTTGCTAATATTCTTGAAAGTTTAAAGTCCGGATAGAAACATAAAGATTGAGGAATTCAATTATAACCCCTAGCTCACTCCCACATCGGGGAAGCATATGTAAAGGAAACAGAGATTGTTGGTATAAAAAGAGAGGTTTGGGGAATTTGAAAAGTATCTTTGCGCTTGGGGCAATGACGCAGCTAATGAGGTAATAACCGAGGCGCGTCAATTGCTGGTTGAAAACTATTTCCAAACCCCCTCCTTGGCTTAAGGTGTCCTTGAGCCATCGAGAATTTCTGGAAGGACTCCCTTTTAAGGGTAAAGTCCTACAATTTTTATTTTTTAAAATTTTAAAGGAATAAAGCCTTATAATTTGTAGTTTTTAAAATTTTTTATATCGATTGGTTTTCAAGATTTTTTATACTGAGTTTTATCACACAGCTTTTACATTGAAGTTTAAAACTGTTTTTTGAATAATGATTTGTTTGCTAAGCTACTCTTTTAACCATGATATTTTGAAATTGATCATACTGCCCTAACAGATACAGATTGACATCAATGTTTTTTAATATAACCTTTTTAGTATTTGCTACACAGAAAACAAACTAACATTTAACGTTTAATACCATTATGTAATTTTGTAATACATATGTTTTTATTTCTTATCATCCACATGTAGAGGAATCGTCGCGACTTGATGCCATCCCAACGTTTGTAACACATTGAGGCAGCAGCAGCGTGCATATGGTATGGTCGATGGGGTTCAAGTGTTCAACTACGCGTAGGCAATGGAGTCTTACAATAAATTTGGTGGCGATGATGTTTGCTTTTTTTAAAAAATAATATCAGGTGTAAAGGCAAGAAGCCACCATCATCACCACTGAGAAAAGAAGCAACAACTAATTAAAATGGTGAACATGTGATGGATGTTGCTTTCTTATCTTACTTTTATTGAATCTTAGGTTTTTATAAAGTCAGAATACGAATCTTGTTCTTAAATGAATCTCATATCTCATCTTTTTCTTTTTGCCATGTGGCATTTGCTTTGCTTTTAATTGGATCTGATGGTGATATCTACTTATTTTCGGTTTTTTTTCCATTATCGGTATAAAGTGAATATCATCTTATCTTATTTTAATAGCAATTTTTCTTGCTTCTAAATACCATCTTACTTTATATTCATGAGAATTTTAAGCTTTTAATTTATGTTATTTTATAGAGACAACTGTCATAATTATTTTATCTATCACCCTATTTTTGTTAAAGATAATATATAGAGAAAATAATCAAGTCCGACCAATTTGACTTTGTTTTTATCAAAATAATTACTGACTTTTGATATTTTCAAGATAAAAATTGGCTTTTAAGCTTTAACCTACTCATACATATATATTTTGAATAGAGGCATACTCATACTCAAAACCAACCAATCAGAAAAAGATAAGTAAGTTTCATTCATTAAGAAAACAGCCTTGAAAAATAGTATGGGTATGAAACAAACAATTAAATCAAGACATGTAAAAAATGCCTACATTTTATCGGGATGCTAAGATTTAACCCGCCTTTTTCAAAGGCTAAGATTTAACATTTTTTTAGACGGGTAAAATTTAGCCTAATTTTTTTACAAAAACTAAGATTTGACCATTTTGTTATAAAAAGAAATGAACGACCACTTTAAAAAAACATAAGTAAAATGTCATTTTGCTAATTTTCTTAAGGGAAATGTTTAAAAAAAGACACTTAAAACTAAATATTGTAAAAATTAATCTTAACCATTAATGTTCTTAATCAATAGTTAAGATCAAATTATAATATTTTTTGTTAGAGTGGTATTTTAAAAATAACAACTTTTGTTAAATTATTGCATATTCCCTTATTTTTTTAAATGTTCATAACTTCTATGTACGATATTGTTTTTTATAAAAATTACACCACAAAAACGAATGTTTTTTATCTTTAAAACGAGTATAATATTGTTATATAAAAATATAATAAATTATTTTACTTTTTTAAGTTTACCTCGTTGTCTTTTGTACGGTTGATTGTGCGTTTTTGTTAGTTATTATGTTTTTCTAAATACTATTGTGGTTTTCATAAAATGATGAGTTCTAAAAAATACAATGATTGTGCATCTCTAATATGTTAAACACAATAATAAACTAACAACTAATTAATCTAATATGTTAAAAACAACGACAAAATAATACAATGTCTCATTGTGATTTTTGATCTTCATTGTGTTATCATGAATACTATAAGAAAAATACATTGGTGAAATAATATCATTGTGTACTTTTATTTATAAAATACAATGATAGAAAACATTAAGTTTATATAAACTATTAAAACAATGATAAAAATAACAAATTGTGTTATATTTAACGTTATAAGTTTTGAAAAACACATTAAAATCAAAGTATATCATTGTGTATTTGTAATTGTAAACACAATGATAAATACCAAATTTGTATAATCTATAGAAACAATAATAAAAATAACATAAAATGATCTAAATTGTAAAACACAATGATGAATGCATATAACAAAACAATGTAAAATATATGTCATAATAAACTGATATTTGACAAGTGAACGTATAAGACACAATGAACAAAATATAACCGACAATACTTCTTAAAGTTTTTATATTAAATATACTTTTTATTATAACTCTATTTTTTTTAAATATATATTGGCTAGAAATAATTGAATCAAGAAATTTAGTTGTTATGTCCTTATGTGTAGGGCATCTAAACCTACTTTAATTCCTAGATCATGACTCACTCGTACACGCGTGCTATTACGTAATCTTTTTTTCTCAATCTTAGATGATGACTTATAAAGTAAAAAGTTATAGTTAAGGTGAATTAACTGTGACGGTTATTTTTAAGTAAAATATTTAGAGTTTTTTTCAGTAATTAGTTTTTTTCTGCGAAGGTTGGGAGTGCGATCCTAACTGGGATACGCATAAATATGCTCGATTAAGATAACACCTATATTTCAAATCAGGTTCGTATATTTGCAATAACTTATAAAGTCAAACTTATCTCAAAATAAACGATAATCGAAACACGAGCCCCAATCGATCCTCATCACCCTGGATCACAGATTTGATTTCCCGCATCCCAACCCCAAAATCCCCTCACTTTATTCAGATTCAGAGGAACTAATATCCTCTGCAGATTCTGCTACACATCCATTCAGCATTGATCCATTGATTTGATTTGATATGGGGTTGGTGAAGGCGGCAATCGGTGATGCAGTAGTCACTTTCATGTGGATCATCTGTGCTTCCACCATTGGCGCTCTCACCTCCATCATTGCCGATATCATCGGCGCTCAAGGCCTCGTTTCTTCCCTCGCAATCACCACTTCACTCATATTCCTCATCTCCGTCGTCTTCGGAGTCATCGCCGATGCCTTCGGTGGCGCTAGCTTCAACGCCACCGGAACTATTGCGTTCTACATCGCCGGTGCCGGTGGTGATGATGATACGCTCATGTCTACGGCTATCCGTTTTCCGGCTCAGGTGATGTAATGATTGACGAAACGTTAGTTTTGTTAGGCGATTATTTGCTATTGCGTCAACTGTTTGGTTGATTGTTGTTAAATTGGATATTAGATTTTAACGATGAACGAAACGTTAGTTTTGTTTCGAGATGATTTGTAATTGACTGAAATGTTTGATTGTTGTTGAATTCGATATTAGATCGGTAACTTTAACCGTTGAATTTGGCACGATATGATCTGTAGAATGTCTACTTATGAAGTTCAACATCAAATTAGACGTGAATGCTTAGTAGATTCTTGTTGAATCGCATAATAGATCGGTTGAAGTAACCGTTGAGTTCGATACAATATGATTGGTAGAATGTCAACCTATGACGTTATAACATCAAATTTGATATGAAGGCTTTGAATTTGCTATGTGAAATTGTTGGTTGTGGTATTACGTAAGTACAGATGATGTGAACAATTGTTTGATGAAATTTGGTTTCTGAATACCTGGAATAAGAATTCTTTGGTGTACTTGACAGGCAGTTGGGGCGGTTGGTGGTGTGTTGGCACTTATGGAGTTGATGCCAATGGAGTATAAGCATACGTTAGAAGGGCCTACTCTAAAAGTTGACTTGCACACTGGAGCAATTGCTGAGGGGGTGCTGACGTTCGCGATTACCTTTGTTGTTTTGTTGATTATCATCAAGGGTCCTAAGAGCTTATTTTTGAAGAACTGGATGCTTTCTGTAGCAACTATGGCGGTGATTGTTCCTGGTTCAAGTTACACGGGTCCTTCAATGAATCCTGCCAATGTAAGTACTATAAAACTCTAACTACAAAACTCTAACTGTTTGTGTTTAGTTAGCATTTGATCCTCTATATGATTGTTGGATGTTTTAGTCCTATAATTTGATCTTGATTGCTCTGTTCACTCACCTTTTATTCTGAAGAAACCTACAAAAGCAATTAAACATCTTTTATTTTTCTATATTATAAATTGTCTTTGAGACTTGTAGCTTTTGGTGTCCCAACCAGCAAAGACTGCCTTTAGAATATTGGCATTCCGCCAGTTACAGATGACCCGTGAACTATAATTGCAAAGCTAATGTCCAATATATGATATTTTTAATGTGGATGTTGTCTTTTCTATATTGAAGGATGATAACAAAATAAACTATAAGTGTTTGTAATAAACATGCTCCCTTGGCTCCAAATGTGACTTCGTTGCAAGAAAGAATAAGCAAATCCAAGAATAAATTGAACTTGGCTCCTGGAACAAGCTTGGTGAATGGTGACATAGTTGTTAAATTATCTATTTATCTAGTATTCCTTTTTTTCTAGACTACAATATTACCTTTAGTAGCAATACCTTGTATAAGTTGTACCATATGTCTGTCTTTCCTCTTGTGATGTGTATGATTTTGACAAGATATATACCATATAACCTTCAAGGGTGTGGTGGAGGGGTAAGTGCTTGATTGCCCTTTGAAGAGGTTAACTACTCTAGCAAGCTGCGTTTTAATTAGTCCCATAGTTTTCCATGATGGATTCTCACAGTTATCAAAAAGAAAAAGGAAGATATGTACCATATTTACTAACACAATGATCAAGAGTGACGGGTAGAGGAGTCATTTTTTACCTAATTACCTGAAAATGTGTCGGTTTATGTTATATCTTACCTCCAAGAGGTCAAATGAGTAAAATTTAAATACTCAAACAGATTGAAAGTTTAAAAACATGTCCAAAACTGTCTGTCTGATAATCACGATTACTAAGTTGTGTTTGACTAATAGATTATGGTCTATATGCTTACCATCTTCACCAAAGATAGTTATCCTTGTCTATTATCATGATTTATATCACAAGTTATTTTTCATGTTTACTATATCTAGCCATTATATGCAGTTTTGATTTGCTTACCTTGATGAGTCGATTCCTGACCAAAAACCTGATTATCAAGAAAAAATAAATGACTGATTATTTTGTATTGCGCAGGCGTTTGGGTGGGCGTATGTAAATAACAAACACAATACATGGGAGCAGTTCTATGTTTACTGGATATGTCCATCATTAGGTGCAATTTTGGCTGCTTGGTTTTATAGGCTTGTTTTCCCACCTCCGCCAGCTTCAAAGACAAAAACAGCATGAAAACAACGCAGGTGCGCATTTATTAAAAACGAGACATTCGCTTGATTTGTTTAGGAATAATAATCAGTAGTGTAGGTGGCTTGTTTAGTTTCAGTTAGCAGCTGGTAGTTTAAAGATACATTTCTTTTACAGTTATAGAATAAATCCATTTTATGAGTTCATTATGATGATGCCATAACCTGACTAAAAATGATACATTAACATGAAATACACACAAGAACACCAACAAAGGTGTGAAATTTGGTAAAATATTAGGGTTTCAGTAATTTATTAATTCTCACTCAAGATCTCATCGTATACCAAGATAAGATGAACAGGAAGGAGCAACATGAAAAGAATTGACCTGTAGGGCTTGAATCTCCACCTTTTTTCTATTTATTTGATGTTTTGCAAATGAGAGGGTTTGGAAATTATTAACATAACTAGTATTCGTGCCCGTGCAATGTGGTGCGTATGCGTATTGCGTTAGCATGTTAAGCTTCGTTTTAAGTATTAATTCGTACATCTAGCGATGATTCTTAAAAAAATCGAATAAACAAACGACGAAACATTGTTCGAAAACTTTCGCAAAGCGGTGCGTAAAATCAAATCTTTACAAGTTGTGGTTCATTAATAAATGTGACTGGAAAGAATAATTCTTATAAAGTTATGCCGAAGTCAGCTGAAGGTAGGCAAAACGGCGCATATGCGTAGTTCGTTAGCAGGTTAGCAGTCCTGTTAAAACATAATTAATAAAAGGTAAGTTAGCGAGTTACACATAGCGATGTTTCGTTAAAGAAGTCGAATTATCAAAATACAACATATTAGAAAAAAAAAACCTTGCACTGTAGTGCGTTAAGACAAATCTTTATGTCCTAAGGTTCGTTAAAAAAGTAAAGCAATTTGAATTTTAATAATTCAAATTATTACTCATTGGTATATAATAATTCATACTATTGATTTGGCCGGTAACAATCTCAATTTTTATTTTTATTACCAACAACAATCCCACTAATATAATTATTGAAAATTACGTTTGATTTCGACTCATTTTCATTCACAATAATGACTATGAACAAAATAAAAAAATACAAGCTAAATCGAGCCTAAAATAACTATAAATCGAGTGTGAATGTATGATAATTATGCTATTGTGACTGCTGTTGGTAATAAAAATGAAAATCGAGATTATTACCAACCAAATCAATAGTATGATTATTAGCGAACAATAAGTAATAGTTTGGATTATTAAAATCTAATTTACATCGATATTTAGTTTACATACATAGATAAAAATGTATATGCCTCAACGGTTTATTTGAAAATCTATAAAACATAATATGCAAATGATTTGATTATAGAAAAAAAATCAAGTGTTTGAAAATTATACTGATGCAATGGTGTATTCAAGACTTCAACAATACGTATATATGTTTTAGGTTTTTCCTTTTAGGTGTATATATGTATACGAGATGTTTATAACGATATTTAAACTTTCAACCACTTACGAGAAACATCAATTTTAAGTCATTTTCCCTTTGATAAGTGGCAATGACTACTATGGATTTTTTACCTAAGTAATTTATGTTAGTTTGGGCGTCACAAGTTGAATTTAATAACAGACGGTCAAATATTTGTATTTTATATATTTTGCATGCATCAGGTTCATAAGATAGTGAGGACATGGGCTGATGATTTAAAAGGAGCAAGCTTGCTAAAGTGAAGAATTCAAATACATTCATCTTTTATAAAAGGACTAACTCATACACTTATTTAATATACTCTTAATTATACACCATAATTGATTTACATAAATTCGTCATTCGACCCGACCCCAACCAGATGTTGCTCGGGATAAAAGACCTCGGTGGTAAGGTGTTGCTTGGAGTAAAAGGCCTACCTAATACGGTTCAGAAATTAAAGGGGTGATTGTTTGCAATAATTTCTAACCCGTTTCACAAATCGGTGAAGTTCGGGGGCCTAAGTTGACAAGTCGGTCAAGTTGGTTTAATATACAAATTTAGTTTGTTCTACATGGTTGAGTGGATAATATGGTTTGTTATTTTAGATAAAGTTCAAATCATATTAGAAGACATAAATATATAAATATAAACTAGATTATATAAACCCATATTGAGATAGGTTGTAATCAAGTTTTCGAGTCAGTTTTTTATCGATTATAATAAATATTGGATCAGGCCCCTTGAGAAACAAACACACTTACGGATAAGAATTTGTGTTTAAAGCTTAAAGCTTTCTTTTCTCTATATCATTTAACTGAAACAAATAAATATATATATAAACAGACTCCATGCAACGTGACTGAGTGAAAGCAAAAAATACGAACTCCTAGTTACCCACATCTTGACTTCATAAACATACTAACAAACCTAAGACTTTGACCCATTAAAATAACAAAAATCATGTGACTAATTAAATAGACTTCTGCAACCCGTTTGACCCGCGAAGCTCCCGAACCATGACCCATGAACACGCCGACTCATGACCCGTGAACAAACCCAATTAACCCAACACCAGATGCATTCATCTTACTTTAAAAACCATAAAATTTTGCCAAAGAATGAATACATCATTTTGAAGGAATACATATACAAAAACTTTGAAACACCCTTTGCATCCCACATTGGCCGAGTGAATTTACAAACAATGGTGAAGTTGAGTAGAAAAGCAATGGCCCAAGATTAGATTAAGCATATTTTTAACCATATCTTCCTCGACCTTGGTCTAAGATTAAGTGTAGTATTTGTTTTTATCAGTTTTAGTTTAATATTTGATATGCGGTTATTGATCCACTTGATATTAATCTAATTATTAAGGGAGCGGACTGTTACAATAGCTAAGGCCAGGTGCAGCCCTCTGTAAAATTCGTAAAACAGAAACAGTTGCATAAAGTATAGAATAAAGCTGTATGCATCATATTACAAAACGACCGGGCTCCTTCCTGACCCCTACGTAAAGTTTAACACTGGTTATGCCCCCATTTAGATCTTGTTATGGTAAAGATAAATTAGCTGGAGTTTTTCAAATCAAAACTAGTCAAAAGAAAATGATTTGATTCATTAAGGAGATGGTAAAGTGATCAGAAAGAAAATATGTCCATTTTGATTATCATTCATGTGCTTAACTTGATCTTTTTTACTGTCTTTCAACTTGTAGCATACAAATAATGAACAAAACTGGAAATAACAAAGTTACCAATACTGATAAATCATCAAGATAACTACATATAACTATTTTCTTACAACTAAGTCAGAAGGACAAATCAAACACGGATATCTGAAGTTGGGTGTTTGTTTCATTGCTGCGAGGGTTGGTTTGACCGGAGAATAGAAGAATAGTAATGTGATTCCATTTCCTTGAGACTAGCAGCAGCATCTTCACCAATCCTAGCCAACATCTTATCGGTCTTCTCAGCCTGCTGGTTTAGCTCTGTGGTTCTCTTATCTACATGGTCGTTCAATGATGCAAATCCAGAAAATATAGCTGTCTGCTTTAGCTCTGATACCAATTTTAGCAAAGAATCCGCTGCTTGTACCTGATGTTTATCAACTTGTACATTAGTTTCCAACAATCGGTTGTATAAAACCTAGCAGAGCCAGCTTCCCATCACACCAAGACAGTTCAATTCAGGTCATGGGCTAATTGGGTAAAACAGGGAAAAAAATAAAAAGGTAGTGTGTCAAAAGCTGCCTTATGATACATTGATAAGGGCGTACCTGGTGCTGCAAAGAGCTCCCGCGTTTTCGCAGGGTCCAGGGAGGGTCCGTCCCATTTAAGGGAAGATGTACATTGATGCACAACTTAAATTGTTTTGCATTAAAAGTAAAGCATTTCTTTTATTATATGTTCCATAATCTTATTGAAAATGTTTTATTCAAAATGAATACGGACAAAAAAATGTTTATATGTCAACCCAACCCAAACCAATTCAACTGATGCTTAAAAGATTAAATGATTTGAGCCAAACCCGTTATGATGGCATCAAGAATTTTTTTAAAACAACACACCAGATGAAGTGTATGCCAAAAATGGTGGTGATGCTTACCATTTTTGCTGCCCGCACCTCCATCATGAAGGCTTCTTGCGAGTTTCTAACGGGAGGATCATTAACCTACATGATATACAAACATTTTGACAATGTGAAGTGGTTTTGAACATTTTATAGGTAGGAACACAAAAGATGAAATTATTATGTGATGAAAAATAAAACCATTCCCATAACAATTCTTCAGTGAATAAACAAAACTGAAAACCACATATGAAGCAAATAACATAAATCTAGTGGAGTCCGGAGACCTCTTTCTCCATAGCTCTAAAAGACTAAAACACAAGAAAGAAAGCGAAACAAGTTATAAAAGTTGAAAGCCAAGGATGGCAAAATGGAGAGGTAGAGTGGGCTCAAAACGGACAACTCTTGGTACTAGTTGAAAAATGGGGGTGGCTGGGCTGATCTTAACACGTTTTGTCTAAAATTCGAACTTCACATGCAAAAATATCATGTTAATATGAATTAAACTTGTATTATATCAATAATAATTTACTTTGTTGAATAAAAGATTGAGGTTGGCAACTTTCAACCAATTTGACACGTTCCTTTTAGTTACCTTTTTTATGTAATTTAACCATTTGATCCGCTACAGACAGAGCATAACATAGATGAATCCATTCATAAGTAAACGGGTCAAAATCACCCCCTTAATTAAACTAAAAACCACCTCTCAAACCTGACTACAGTCATAAAATAACCTTCCATTAGCATTTAGCAAGAATTCACTTTTCTAAAAAAACTGCACAACAATTAGCCTTCAAATTTATGTTTTTGGTTCATAAAACTTGGCATGAACCGGCTGCGACAATTGAATAAAAAACAAAGTAAATAAATAGGTTGATCAACGTTTGAGTCTTCAAGAGGCCAATCAGCTCTCCTGTTTGCTCTCAGCCTCTACCAATTGACAAATACAAAATCGATGTATCACTAAGCATAACAGAATTACAACCCTAAAGCCCTATTTATAGTGGAAAAACATTCTAATCCTAGTGCCTATAGGACAAGTAACCTGTTCCTCAAGTTTACTCATAAGTCATAACTAAATACAGGCCTAATTAAAACCCTATCTAATAATTGAAATAAAAACTTTCATAATAAATATAAAAATTTATTTGGGGTTGTTTAAAATCCGAGTCGACAAGACATATCATATTTTACTCCAGTGTAACCGAAGTATACACATTTATTTTCTGATTGGTTAGGTTAGTTTTACTTTACTCCAATAGTTCAAATTTAAACTAAGTTCATTTCTACCATGGATGCTAAATCAAGCAAGCAAATTTGGCAACTTGAGGACTGATGATTCATCAATACTTTGAAGTGGGTTTTGCAAGTCCAGCAACCTTAATTGCTTGAAACAAACATAAAAATATCTATATTCTAAAACTGAAAAGTTCTTAACTGCCGGAAAAGATAATCATATCACATAACTTATGATAATAAAAAAGTAGCCTTTTAAAGACAAACTTGTATTAAGTAAATCTACAAGACCACCCAAGTCCCAACTGACTGTTTTTGCCTCAAAGATATGCACACACAAGCAAACAAAGAGAGAGACCATGATGAAGAATGTACATTAACTCACATGCTATATGTATAAAAGAGAGATACGATAGTAGCTACAGGTTTTCCTCTTAGTAATCTGCTTACATAAGACATTTGCAAAACCCTCAAAGAAATATACCCTTAAATAAGTTAACGGGGGGAAATTTGTACACCACTAACTTACTATATACACATTACACCACCATTCATGTTATGTAATATTTACAAATCATCCCCTGTTAATTAACCTTTGCATATTTTAGGGATATCTAAAATTCAAGTTTGATACAAACTCACATGAATTTACACACATGGAGAGAACATGCAGTTAATCGGGCAAGAAACAATAAATTGAGTTTAACAATTATTTTTTGCAAATACAGTCTTATATATAGAACATAGGGAGTATAAGCCAAGATAAACCAAGGAACTTCATATAGAACTTTTGCAGGAAGTAACATAAACTACACACAAGCTATGTGCATGCACATAAAAAGGGCATACCCGGGCAACATTAACAACAATGCTGAAATTGTCAACGATGCTTCCTATGTCATCATCAACTCTCTTCTGCAAGGATTTCTGCTTCTGAGCAGCAGCAGCGGCTGCCGCTGCTGTGGGACCACCTGCCCCACTTGGGGCTCCACCTACACCTCCCTTGTTCATTGCAATACTCAATTTGCTGCCTGCCACAGAACATGTCAAAGCTAGACTAAATTCCCCAAAGACACCAACTATATCTACCTAGATGTTATATAGAAAAACAAATAACACCTTTTTACAGTTGCAAAACATAAGCATACTAACAAACAAAAGTGACACACTTGACAAGTGAAATCAAAATCGTTTACATATTTTCATTTGAAGTTCATTTAAATGGAAAAAGTAACACTCTTGCAGATACTCCTATCTAAGGTCATCTCTTTTTAACGTTATAGACTGAAATTTCCTATCACGATCGGTTTTATACTAACTTAAACAAATTTCCAAACCAAAAGAGACCAACATTAGTTCAATAGATTAAAGTGGGTAATGAAGATTATATAAATATTAGATTATCAGGTATACAAGTAACCCAAGATTAGGTTTTATTTCACAATTTCCTAACTAAGAACTCAAAATGTTGATTCAATTTTGCCAAAAAGTATATTGCTTATCTTCAGGAAAATACCTGTCTTATCATATCTCTAGACCATGTATTATTGCAAAGAACTCTTATCTGATGATTGCTATATGCCAACAATAAAAGTGGTGTGGTTTCCTATAACTTTATTGCTTACAGATTATGTTTATAAAACAGAAACTGCTGGGTCAATATGACATTACTGCATGATTTATTTTGAACAAATCCCCCGGTCTGTATAAAGCATTTTCTTCTCAAAACGGGTGCTAATGTGATTTGGGAAATTGATGAATAGAAGCAGAAATGGGATTTGGGAATTACGTGGCCTCTGAAATCTATATCAATGAATAGAAGCAGAAATTAGTTGCTTAAAAACAGGGATGTAGAAGTGCTACTGTGAAGAATTCATATAAGTGTAAACTAGGGCAAAAGATGAAAGAATTTAGTACAGAAGAAAGTGAAAAAGCTAACCTGAGGCACAAAGGAGTTCAAAAGTTAATTTTAAGGAAGAAGAAGAAGAAGGTGTCTGAGATGTCGGATCGCCGGTGATCGGTGAGGTGGTGCCGTCGTCGCTGAAGGCTTGAGCAGAGAAAGGGGCTCCAAAAATGGCAACCCTTCCCCCTGCTTTCAATTGGGTTAATTATTATTATCTTCTTTAAAACTATGTTTGGGATTGCTTTAAAAAACAAATTATTAAAATTATTGACTTTTTTCAATCAGTTAATAATTTAAAATGAAGTATCTTATTAATTTATTTTCTTACAACAATCTTATTACTAGGTGGGTGTTTAGGATTGGTTCTTCAAAACTCCTTTTAACTTTTAAGAAAAAGATAAGTTAAAAATAGATGAAATTATGTTTGGATAAAGATAAAATTATAAGAAGAAGAATGAGATTTTGAGAAGTTAAAAATTTTAACTTCTCGAAACTCCTTTTGAGAAGTCAATAAGGAGTTCTTACCGGAATCCCAAACACAACCTAAACACTCTAAAATGACTTTTTAACTTTTCAAAAGTTAAAAAATTAAAAGTTGATAAAAATAAGCACTCCCAAACACCCACTAATATCATTTTAAAACCAACTTTTAAGATCATTTCGATCGAGTTACTCATGCATATGTTATTTAAATTTGATTATTAAACTATCAAATCAAGTTATCATTAAAAGTAAAGGAGAATACATAGGGTCGGGATTTTTACATATGTAATTATATTAAAAAATAAAAATCATGTTAATTATATTTAAAAAAGTATATATCTGAAATCCATGTCACCATATCACGTCAACATAAAAAACCTAGAAAAAAAAATCTTAATTGCAACAAAAAACATATCAAAACCTATAATCTAAATAAAACATAAAAGTTAAGTGGTGTAATCGGAACATTTTTAAATTTTATTTTACCAAATTGAAAAGTTATCATTTTCTAACCACAACTAATTTTTATCAAACCTTTGACGAGACCATGTGTGATGATGTGTAGTTACGTGTGGTGGAGGATGTGATCGACTACTTGACATCTCGTCACCAGGAGAATATTGTGCCCCCAAGTGACTAGGGCATGATATGGCTTGGCGCAAATATTGTTACGGGGGTGATGGAGGCATGGAGCTAACTTGTGTTTTTATTTTATTTATTAGCGATTATATTATGTCATATCCTCTTTACCTTTTTGCACACACTCACTAACTATTACATCGTTTTCTACTCATTTTTTAATCTACATGACACATACGTGTTAACACGTCTTGATCATCCTCACATGGATATACACTCCAAATGATTTTTCATTAAAGATATAAAATTATGCTACTATGAAAAATAAATATAACAACTGTTACTTCCTAAAATGTATATGATATTATTCATTGATTTAAAATTGTATTTTGTAAATATCTTTTAAAACAAACTGTTGGATTGAGGTTATAGATTAACAAAACTTTTATGTTTGATCAGTTGTTAACAAATGCGAATTTAAGTTAACTACTTACTAGCAAACACAAATACTTTAAGTAAAAGTAAGTACACAAGTTGTTATTTCAAAGTATTCACTTGATTAATCAAAACTGAGTACAGATAGTTACATTTAGCAGGTACACAAGTGGCTTAAACAAGCTTGCCTCTACTATACAAGTATAAGGGTTTTAACTATGAAATCTAAACAATAAGATTAAACAATTCTATGTTCAGAATGTACAGACAATCCGCACATCAGAGTTAGGCAACTTCATTACTATGTTGTCTTTAAAAGGTAAAACACAGTAGCCGTCTGTACCGAGAGTCTTGTTTTGTGTAATAGTTGATCAGCAACTCATGGAGTTTAGTGCTGATTAGCATCAGGTAAGTGATGATCGACAGTGGTTTAGCATATGCTGATAGGTAGTCGTTCAGCATATGCTGATAGGTAGTCATTCAGCATATGCTGATAGGTAGTCATTCAGCATATGCTGATCGGCAGATGAATTCTGCCACACTTGGCAGAATTTGGTCGTTGACAACCAATACTAAATTCTTGAGTTTTTGGTAGCTTCATCCTGTTCATGGATAACATAACCACATCATAATACATTTTACATAATATTAGACTAGGAAAAATTCGATGTGTCCACTGGCAGGTCGATGCGATTCACGTAAAATAGAGGTTCTAAAATTTATCAGTTTAGTTAGGGTTAAATTGGGTTGTGATCAAAATAAGGTCGGTTAAATTGGTCATATTAGGATATACATGTATCATAAAGAGTTTACTTTCTATATTTTTTACAACAACTAGTGATCATAAATGATTAGATCAAGGGTTGAGGCGACAGTGGAGGTGGAGGTGGCAGTGGTTAGCCCTGGCAATTTCTGACACGAACCTGTTAATACGACACGACACGACACGAAGTTAACAGGTTTCATGTTTGACCTTAACAGGTTTCGTGTTATTAACAGGTCGACACGTTAAAGATATGATAGAATCGTGTCTTAACAGATCAAACACCTGTTAACCTGTTAACGCACATGTTAAGACCCGTTTATATTTTTAGCTTATTAAAATAACTAATATATATTTATGATATATGTCATTTTTTCATGTTTAATTTAAAATCCTTATCCCTTGCCCAATCGCTTCAATCGAATACGACTATCACAGTACCACCGACCGAGTCTCCGGCCTCCGCCTGAGCTCTCTTCGTACTCGATATATTACCTTTTTAAACTATGTTATTGGTCAAAATAAATTTTTTACTGATTTTTTTTCAAATATGTCAAGATTATCATGCTAAAGATTATGGTGTATTCAAGATTTTGATAGACTTCAGTCAATTTTTGTTTCACTAAACATGTGATTTTTATCGTGTCTTTTAACAGATCTTGTCGTGTAACCTGTTTCTAAACAGGTTTGTGTTCGTGTCTGGAAAAAAATGACACGATTAGTTATCGTGTCGTGTTCGTGTCAGCCCATATCGTGTTCGTGTCTTATCATATCGCGTCTGATTTGTTATGCTAGCCCAGTAGTGGTGTTGATGGCAGCAACAACAGTGATAATGTAAGTGGTGTCGGTTGTGTGTCAATGAGGTGGCGGTGGTGGTTAAGGTGGTGGCAGTGACTTAAACTTGGCAAAATGAATGGATTGGATCGGGTCTACTAATAAGTAAACATAAGTTCACATTAAATGGACTATGATAAAATTGGGTCCAGATATGATGTTTTTAAGGAAAAGTATTAAAATTGGCTCGAAGTATATAAACTATTATGATAACTAGTGGCAATTACGAACATAAGTGTGTGCATAGCAATGATGACTGTAAATAGAGGAGGTGATAACGTTGACGTCAATGTTAGTTAGTCAATGGTGATGTAGGTGGTGGTCATGACAATTGTGGTGGTAGTGGTGGTGGTGGATGTGGCGGTGGCCGTGGAAAATTGGCGGCAATGGTGGTGGGGTTAAGTGTTAGATCTTGTATGCCCAAGACACATACAAGATTGATGTGGTTAGTACATTATGATCCAAGTCGGGTCATACCCAATAACAAGCTAAACAAACACCAGTAAATATTTAATTGTTGATGAGATCATATAAATAAATGTTGACACCAATTTAAGGAAAATAGGTTTTCTAAAACATTGTTTTTGTAATAGAACAACATTATATGGATAATTTGTTCATGAGAAATTATTTGTTTCATTATTTAAGTTAGTTAAGCAATGACAAATAAAAGTGTGTTAGTGTTATAAAATTAAAAGGGGTTTTAATTTTATAAAATTATGGTTAAAGAGTGCAACATTTTTATAAAAATTACAAAATGGGGGGAAACCATTTTGAAGGAATTTCGGCTGCCCCTTTATGGGGTTTTGTGAGCATCTTTTAGTCTTGGTTCTCACAAGACTTTACCACTCTTGCACTCTTCTATCTAACTTTCTCTTTCACACATACAAGCAAGTTTTCTCTCTTTTTCCCTTGGCTGAAAATCGGTTTTTCAAGCTGAAAATTCAGCTTTGGCTTGGCTAGATTCGGATCTACAAGAAGAGAAGAGAGTTGGTGTTATACTACCTAGCAAGTAGGTGTTTGGAGGAGCTTGTGGGTATACAAACTTGAGGCCTTCTTCCTTGAGGGCTTTATATACAAGAGCATCATCATCTTCATCTCATCCTTACTACAAAATCTTGTTCTTGAAAGGTAGTTCAAGAACACCCTATGGTTGCATTTTCGTTTTTGATAGCATGTCATTTTATATATATAAATGATCCTTGTTCTTGGGTTTTGTTTTGGTTTAAAATGATCAAAATTTCAGATTATTAACCATATGTTTAACCTTTTATCCGCTGCATTTTTATAGTTTAAATGATAAACTAGCTTTGATCAACATGGACAAAACCCAACAATGACATCTAGAGCCGGTTATATGGAATGCATGCTTCAATAGTCCTTGTAAAATTGGTTTTATGGGGTTTTAACAACCTAATAGGGGCTGTTTTGTGATGATATAATGAATCCCATATCTTTCAAGGTTATGTCTTATATGCTTGTGATTAAACCTTAAAAGAAAGATGTCAAATGGTTGATTATTGTGTTTGGACAAAACCCTAGATTTTGGGTTTGTGTTGGCCGAAAATTGGGGCTGAAATATGGGATTCATTATTGTTCTTGGATGTTGTATATGATACATAATTTTGGTGC
>BJCO01410683.1:0-11164 GCA_018326465.1 Flaveria floridana | reverse complement strand
GTGATCAATGCTACCTTGCCTTCTAGTTTGCTGTGATTTGCAACATAAACTGTTCAAAATAACTTCTAACTTATGTTATTATTTTTTTCAAATTATATATAATAACAACCCCAATGAGACATTTTAATGCTAGTGAAATAAATAACAATTATAGTTTTTAGAATGAGAGAAGATTTTGCACCCAAAAAATGAGTGGATCTATTTTTTTTAAGTAAAAATCATGTTATGGTTTGAAAAACAGTATGAATCATATGCTTAACTTTTTAAATAATGTTCATACCGAATTACTAATCATATAATTGACTTCTCAATAACATGTTAACAAAGTTTTAAATCATTCAAGCATCAGGCCATAGTGTGGGTATAGTATGGGTACTTTTTCTCTCATATAGAAAGAGAGATAAAGTTTATAAAATATAGAGAAATATTGATAAACTAAACCATGTTTTAGTCCCCAAAAACAATTGAAATTGTTCACTTATAGAATTTTGAATAAGTAGATTTTTACTTTTGTTTTATGAAAGAAAATTAAATATCAACTTAGCGGCCGACTCTTTGACCTTAAGAACACTGATTGTAAGAATGAGTAATCGTCCTTCTTTCACTCTTACTATCCAACCTGAGAGTGCACAACTAATGCGTTCCAGCTAATGCGTTCCGCATATTGTACAAGGTTTTATTTTATGTCTGTGACCCCTGGATGCTGAAAGCGTCCTTGGGGGGAGTCCCGTGGTTCCTAAGGGGTGGAGATGATGGGGTCGGTCCATGGATTTTCCTTCCTTTTGTTATATTTCCCTAAAGGGTTGAATGGATATGGTGACATTTTATAATACTTTTCCTTAAATGAGTAAGGTTTTTATTTATTACTTTTTTTTTTGCTAAATATAAAGACAACGGCAAAAGGCTTATAAAAAGTAATGTTATCATAATAATTTTTGGATTTTGTGATCATCGTGACTTTGAAGTAACATGTAAAAGAATCTTTAATTGAAATAATTGAAGACCCCCTGCTCCTAAGTTATTTTATTTTATTTTTATTTTTTAATGTTTTATAACAATCGAGGGCGGGTCTTGGCGCAGCGGTAAAAGCTATTCCTAAGAGACCGAAGGTCTCAGGTTCGATCCGTGGAAACGGCCTCCCCATAAAATGTGGGGGAAAGACCGCGTACATCTTCCCTTAAATGGGACGGACCCTCCCTGGACCCTGCGAAAACGCGGGAGCTCTTTGCAGCACCAGGTACGCCCTTTTAATGTTTTATAACAATCGTTAAATCTAATCTTACTAACAACCTATACAGATGCCTATTAGAATTTAAAATATTTTTTTAAAAGACGTCTTATCATCAAAATATCATTAGAAACATGATCCCGAGTGGTCTACACTCTAAACACATGTTTGGATCTCAACCTTATGCAACCTCATCCAATTTCTAAGTTAATTTGTACAAAACTATAAATTTCACAACTAAAAAGTAATGTAATACTAAAAGAATCAGATGCAATTATAATAACTAACATATTATCCAAGATTATGAGAAACAAACCTTGGAGTTTTGGAAGAGAACCTGCCAAACTGGAAGGGTGGAGGGATCACACCTCTTGAAATGGATATGCTTCATAAAAGTATAAAACAAGTTAATGTCAACAAAATATTTATGTATGACATTTTATTGTACATACATATATTATAGATACACACAAACATATATATGTTATTTGAAGATGAAATCACTGACCAAGTAGATTTGATTGATCTTAGCATCATTGATCTTGATTATAACAAGATACACATGGGCAGAGACATAGAGATGAGGGGGAGAACAACTTGCAAGAAAAAAGGCTTGATCTTTATGGATGATGCACAAAGGGACGGATACATACATACATACATACATATAAATATATATACATATATTTGTGTGTATATATATAGAGAGAGAGAGGAGAAGAGAGAGACTTGGATGTGTAAAGGTAATTGATCTTTATCATGTGTACATATGGATGAATGATGCACACATGGATGACTTCACCTATATTGGATTTATACATTAATGGAGTTGGTTATTAATCTACTCATTTAAACCATAGACTTAAACTTTTACATCTTGATTTATTAAATAAATAAACTTTTTTCTTAACTTTGATCAGAATGTAAATTAGATTTTTGAAAGTTAACTAAATTTAAAGTGAAAACGAATCACAACACAAAAGACAAAATAACATATGATCAATTTAGAACAAGTATCTTATCATAATCTTTTTGCATATGAAACTCTAGATTTGGAACTCTCCCTTCTTCCTTGGCGACCTCCCGGATACCACCTACAAGTCTTTCCTTTTCCTTCTTACCGGCTAGAAATTGTCGTCCGCTTGCATATTCTTTTGTTGGTGACCAACCATTAACAGACATGTGAGATTAAACTTGTGCCTGACTTCATTTTCGAGAGAGATGAATGATTTTAATAGTTTAATGGGACCACATAATGTATGTATTTTAAAAAAAAACTAACAAAACTGACAACGTAAAATAACCACGTAAAACAAGCTTTTAAATACGATTTAAATATGAATTATATAATTTAATTAACATAAACAACTAAAATCTACAAACATTTTAAAAATTTTACCCTCACAACTACTAATACAACACTTCCAAATATGATTTCACATAATCAATCTAACTAAAAAGATTTATAAGCGTTTGAAAACAGATTTATAATGATACTTGTTGTTTGTTGCAGAAAAGGGCATTTGGTCTAGTGGTATGATTCTCGCTTTGGGTGCGAGAGGTCCCGAGTTCGATTCTCGGAATGCCCCTTCTGTCCCCTCAAATTTTTATTCATATTTTGATATTTTCCCTCCAAAATTCATCATTATTTTGCTTCATTTCCCCAAAATCCACCATCAAATCCATCATCAAAACCTCTCATACCCCAATTTCACCATCAATTTTGTGTCATTTAGACGTAATATCACCTAATAGACATCGTATTTCATGATTTCGTCCTCCGATTTGCGATTAAGTTTTCATATTTTTAGTGATCATTATCTTCTCAAATACGCTTCCCGTTTGATTCTTTCATGTGCGGTAGAAATCTTGTCAGTGTTGGTGTTTTTGATTGATCTTTTGTCGTAGGCGTTTGATGTGAGGTGAAGAACTGATTAGGGTTTTGGGTTTTTACGCAAAGGTTTTGTTTTATGGCTGGAATTGAGTCATTTGACGATCATGAAGCTGGTACGCTATCTTTCCCTTTTTTCTTTCTTCTATTTTAAAGCACACATCAACTCATGCTTTAGGTTCAAACTGATCATTGAGCTTTGATGATATCAAAATGGTGGATTTTGTAATTACCAGTTATGGATTGTAAATTTTGCACAGTATAGCTATGAATGCGGGCTTTGTAGCAACCGTTAAGGTTAATGATTTTGTAACCTTGAGGACTTGAGGTCATGTGTGGAAGCCGTGAGAAATAGCCTGCCGCACAGAGTGGGTAAGGATGCCTACATTAGATCGCGAAACGTCCCTCCCTGGCTCGTGTGCAAAGTGGGGGCTAAGTCAAACAACGAGTACACCTATAGCATAGTTATGTAGTTGTATGCTCATATCATGTACTGGGAAATATAGTAATGTAGATGGTAAATTTGTAACAGCATTGGTGCCAAATTTTCATATTTGGGAACTACTTGATTTGAGCAAAAAAAAAAAAAAATCAAAGTGAAATACTGAGATGGAGTTTCATGGATGGAGTTGCTGAACTTCAAAGCTTTTTGATATGAAGTTTTTTAGTTTTACAACAATGGAACAGAAATGCTATTGTTTCTTGTTTACTCTGTATTAATTTGGAATTTTATCATGGATCACTTTCAGAAATTTTATTTAATTGTTTGCAATGGTATGTGTTTTTAGTATTTCTAAGGTCTTATGTGTATCTGTTCTTGATTCGACAGGGAATAAGCTTGATGTAGCTGTTGAGGATGGTCTTATGATTGCTCGGGCTTTTGATTACACTGAAGAAGAGGAATGCGCTTTCATGGAAACCCAGTTTGTGAATTTGGATGAAGACACCAAGGAACTGGATATTCTCAATTTTGTTGGTGACCTGAGAGCACTAATGGTAGAAGACAGTGAGGATTTGATTGTGTTGGATAGTGATGATGAAGTAACATCTGAGCAAAAAGATGGAAAAGCCAGAGGTATGCAAACCAGTAATTTAAGGCCACTGTTTAGGGTTTAGGGTTTATGCATCTATTATGATTGACCAAGTCTCATATTTGATGTAAGCTTGAGCAATATCATTGCATAAGAAATATGTTTGGTATTACATTATAAGCTTCGTGTAACCCCTTTTGCTGTTTTTTTTTTGCTTGAACTACCATGAAAATATGGTTTGGGTATTTAATCCCCGTAATACTTATAAAATATGGTGATCGTATGTTTGTAAACAATTTCAGACAAGTGCTGTTAATATATATTTTCTGAAGAGAAATATTATTCTCTTTTGATTGTTATAACCAATAAGCTGTGATATCATATAAGCAAGCTTTACCTTTGGTTGCAAACATACAGATTGTTGAGGACACGTGTGATATTTCTTCTTGGATCAGAAACATGAATACAATCTATTGCATCTTCAGAATTTATAGATGTTTAAATCATTTAGCATACCATTTTGTGCATGTTATGACTAAAAACAGCTACTAACTGAAAAACTAGTAACATAGTGAAGTTGAATGGTTTTTAAGTTAAAGGATTTTGGTAACCAATTTGAAATTTTATTTCATATCAGGATATTTGTGGCGACGTGTTAGTGCAGTTGGTGCACAATCGTCTGAAGTGAAATCTTCTGCAGGAAGCAATTTGACAGACAAAGTAACCGAGAACAACTCTCTACAAGTGGACACACAAGATCAAGAAGTACTAATTGGGACATTAAGTGAGAAAAACTTAATGTCAAATAATGAATATATAGTGAAAGTTGATCAAGACCAGAAGGCCAATTATAATAATTTTGAGAATGCAAATGAAGCAGTTGATGAATCTCAAGAACCTGGGGAGTTAACACAAGATAATGCATTGAGATTTGTGGATCATTATCTTTCGGTTAGTGTTGAAAATCATTCTCCAGATGTTAAAATTCCAAAAATTAATGGGAAAAGATCACCTTTTACTTCATTGGCAAAAGGGTCCCATGATTTGGTAAAAAAAGCCAACCTTATGAACCAAATTGGTACTTCAACCTTTGATTGGGATGATAATCAGCCTGATTACGGAGGGGAGTTCATTTTGGAGAAAAAAGATCTCAGCATCCAAAAAGAGATACATTTGGATGGAAGAGAAGTTGATCAACACTTTGAGGAAGAATTACCTGACCACCCCCCCGGAAATGATATGTTTGATGTTACCTTTAATACCCAAATGGCAGCTGAAGCTATGGAATCCTTGTTGTATGCAACACCTCCCACTGTTGATGCTAATGAAAGTGAAGGCATGAACAAGAAAACATTGAAACAGTTTCCTTTTCCTTTAAGGGATGTAACAAATTATAACCAAAATGAGTTGAATGTAGAATCATCAACTGAAAATTTAAAGAAGGCACGTGATACGTCTGTGAAAGTTGTTACCAAACTGAAGCAAAATCAAGATTCAGAAAAGAAAAATATCCGATTTTGTTATAGAAGACGTGGGTCTGTAGGTGAAATTAAAAAAGTTAAAACCTTTTCACCTGTGGCTAGCAGAACTAGGCATGGGTCATCAGCAAAAACTTCAAAGAGAAGTGAAAATTTATGTAATCTTGAATATATTACACATTGTAAACAGATTAACATCCTTCATGCAAGGAAAAAGGGTGATCTAGATACAATTTCTGGTCATATAAAGTTTGAGACATGGAAATGGCCCAAAAAGAAAAGGACGTGTAGAAATATGAGACAAAACGCAACATTAAGTGGCAATAGAATTTCAGTTGTGTCCCCCAGTGAGACAGAAGGGAACTTCAGAGAAGCTTTTTTGATGTCAAGTGTAAAAAGGAAATCACGATCCGCTTCCAAATTTAGATCAACGACTGTAAATAAGTTTTTGAAAGGATCGTTGACACAGAAAGTTGGCCAACCGAATTTAGCAGAAGTTACTAACACCAAATGTGTTACAATGAGCACTAAGAAAAACTCTCCAAGTTCTCTCAAGAACGAGCTTACTAGGTTGGGATTTGCAGAATCTTTCCCTGATTTCATATCAAAGGATTTGAGAAAACACAGGAAAAAGGTGGAAGTTAGAGTATTGTTTAGCCAAAATCTTAATGATGATGTGGTTAAGCAGCAAAGAAAGGTTCTCTATTATTGCTAGTTGTCTCATTAACATCATAGCTAGTGTTGCGAAATTTCAATAATGGGTTTATTCGGGTTATGTTTGATCTTCAGTGGATCAAACATCAAAAAATAAAAAAGAAATAGCTAGAATGGGTCAAATGGGTCCAAGAGTTTAAACTCATGGGTCGAAATGCATTTTTAATGCATACGGTCTCCTAAATCATTATTCAAACGAGTTCTACAGGATAATATCATTTAGTTTAATCTTTTTTGGTATGGTATTTGTCTATAAGAAAATTAAACTTTTGGATAAATATGTATCCAGTCAACCCTACTCAGACCTGCATCAAAGAACTACTATTGACCCGTTATTAAACCCGTTCATTTTGTAACCTTTAATCATACTCTTCTTGTTCCAACTCTTTGTGAGCGATTTAAATCATAAATTTCCTACTTTTTCGATGCAGATAATGAAAAAGTTGGGAATTTCAATAGCAAAAGATTGCTTAAATGCTACACATTTTGTTGCTGATAGATTTGCAAGAACAAAGAATATGTTAGAAGCAATCGCGCTTGGTAGACCAATTGTGACACCCTTGTGGCTTGAGAGCTGTGAGCAAGCAACATGTACTATTGATGACAATAGTTACATACTTAGGGATGCTAAAAAGGAAAAAGAAATCGGATTTAATATGCTTCTTTCATTATCTCGTGCAAGATCACATCCACTTCTGAAGGTAATATTGGTGTGTTTGGACGTGTACTTATGAACCAATTTCTAGTGTTTTGAGTAACCTGCTTTTGTATTGATTATACAATCAATTCACCTATTACTTTTTTAAATATATTTTTTTTTCAAACAGAAAGACACACACACATGCACACCCTATTTTCTACACCTTGTCTCAAGAGGTAGCACTCGGTAGTTGGCACCATCAATAGTGCTTGTTATAATTTTAAGCAGCATAAACACATCCAAACACTATGTCATTAACCGCGCATTATTACAATTGATTTTAATAATTCAACATCACTTTTAAAATACATATCCAAGCATTTGGTTTTGATTATCAGGATCAGAGAGTCTTCATTACCTCAAATGTGGAACCTGACAGAGAAATGATTATAAACTTAATCAAAGCATGTCAAGGCCAGGTGCAACCCTGCTCTTTTTTCTGTTTTACATTTCACGACAATATCATAATCTACTTCAAAACACCTAGATGTGGCAAGGTAGGCGGGTCAAGCCAATTGGGTAACTGGTCAAAACAAGTTTGAGCTCAAACGAGCCATTATTTTGTTTGGGGCATAAGGGCTGACCTGCAATCACTTTTTTGTCCATTTTTCAAATTTATGTTATAAATAATCAATCCATTAATTATGATTACAGAAACAATAGGAATATAAGATTACGATGATAGTCTAGATCTTTGAGTGAACTAATGTATATGATTTTATATGTTTTTTTGCACACCACAATTATCATGAACTTTTACACAAAATCCGTAGAGGCAGAAAGATGGGCGTGTCAAAGTGTCAAACAGGTTTTGGTAATGATTAAAATGGGTTTGGCTTTGAATCATTTCGTTTCAGTTTGGGTCAAAATGGCCACCTATATATTGTGTTGACACAAGCATGTTTTCCATCTTTTATTCTTATATCAATATAAATAACTAATGCATTAATTATGATTACAAAAAGAATGCAAATCTTTGAATAAATCGAGTTAGGAGGCTGTATGCGTTGACTTTGAGAAACTTTGTTATCATGAGATGCTCCCCAGGTTATGGAAGGTGTTAAGCAAGCTAGCATGGAGTGCAAGATCTCAGATAATCTTTTAATATTGTCTTGTGAAAAAGATTATGAAGTATGTGTTCCATTTTTAGACAAAGGTATGTATCGATACTTATTTCATTAAGCATACCCAAGTTATTACCAGTAAAATTTTACATGAAAAACTTATGGTATGTATGTGTACTTGTAGGGGCTGCAGTTTACAGTTCAGAACTCTTACTAAATGGGATTATCACTCAGAAACTAGATTATGCAAGGTAATTGAAAAATATCAAATAGGTGAAATTTGCAAATTGTTCATTTATGCCCCTAGGTCTTTCTTATACAGTTCATGTACCCAAAATGGATACCCGTATGCATGGTCATATTCATGCAAATTCAAGAATTTTATTTTGTGAGTCGTTCCATTTACTTTTGTAAGTGAAAAATTATGGAGGTGGCAATTTCGACCATATTTCTTTTGAATCATAATGGGTCAACTGGTCAAGTGTTTAAAACATACAAAATAGTTTGAAAGGAAACAAGCTTAAAGTAGCGCAAATGATGATTTCAGTGCATAAAATCTTCTGAATCATTTTACCATAAGCTTACACTTATGGTAAAATAGTATAGTTGGAATCATATAACAAAAATTATGTCTGCGCGCACTTATATAACAAAAAATTGACTTACTTTCACTTTGTTGTCATTGTATGTCAAAACATTGTTTTTTTTCATTGCATGTAACCAATTTTAAATCTTTTACCATTATAAAAAAGGAGACAAAGTGTTTCAAGATAATCCAACCTGTTTGGATCCTTAGGCCTTACCCAACATGTCTGATCTACCCATCTAATCTTTTTATATATATAAATAACATATTAGATTATTATGCATCAATAGTCGACAAATTGTGTTTTTAACACCATGTTAAATTTTGAGATTTCAAAAATACAGGTACCAACTGTTCAAGGGGCATGTGAAAATGAAGCGGTATGCCAGAAAAAGAATGAAAATTGGAATCCAGCATATTCATGGTGGTTAGGAACATGAACTTACAAATCTTTTTGTATATTTGTGCCTATAGTTTAGCGAGCTGTCAAAATGGCCAATTTTGAAACATGGGTTTTATTAATTTTTGGTACAAATCCCAGATGCCATTTTGATCCTTACAAAATTTAGACGGCAGAAAATGACCGTTATTGTTTTGTAATGTGTTTATGTGTTCAGATAACGCTTGCCTCCTCTGTGTTACTACAGCTGCTGAAAATTAAAACCAGTTTAGAAAGTTTTGTCTACAGTAGTTCAAATTTTTGAATTTGGTTTTGATGTTTTTCATGAATTGCAAGACTGATGATCCTATGAACACACTTATTTTTCGAAGCAGGGTAGGGATGGCGGGTTGTGTTTATGGGTTTATGAACCAGCAGGTAAGTCGTGATTTTGAACATTACTAATGGTCCTATGATTGTTTATCCCATTTAATTAAAAAAATTATTCTTTTTGACCATATAAAATTATATATAATCAACTCTTTTTATACAAACAAAATTTCCTCCAAGTTCTAATGAATAATTAATTACTTAGCCGAAAGATCAAAATACAATGAAATGATGGTTAGGGTTAGATTTTATCTATTGAGTTATTATTTTTTAAAATTATGGAACACATTGCACGTCTAATAAAATTGAACAACCTGGATTCAAACGGCTAGTTAAATTTAACATCTTATTTTTGCCTTATTTATGTAACTTTTTTATCGATGAAAATTATGTGGTGTTTTAAGTATTTATGTTTCTAAATATATAATTTAATTTTAATTTAAAAATGCATAGGTAATACCGTAATAGATGTTTTAAAAGATGTGTATCAACCCTTAAAGGTAACTGAACGTAGTAGAGATAAGAAGGTGATTATTTTTAACTTAGTCGTGCTGAGGGTTCAGGTGAGTTAAGAAAGATGTGTCCCTTGCACGAAAGAGCTGATGTGAAAGTGCTCTCACGTTAGCGGGAGGGGGAGAGCACGCCCCACGTGGTTGAATGAGTGGAGCATGGGAGGTGGATGGTGGATCCGGTCTTTCTCACTCGTGAATGAGAGGAAAGTTATGGATTTTATGATGGGTTGTGAATTGTGTAATAAATATTATACACCTAAGTGAATGAGTGTGATCTCTCATGAAACACCACCCCACGTCCCCACCAACTTGAATGAGAGTTTGTGACTTAGTGAGTGAAAAATGATGTTACGTCTAGATGGATTGAATAAGTCTAAATGTCAAATAAATAATACAATATTTATTTAAAACATTAGTGGGTCAAAGTGTCGAACAAACGAAAAGGATATATAACTTTTTAAAATGTTTTATTTAAAAATAGTTAAGAATTCATGTTTAATAATATTGGTAAAATTTATTGTTTATAAAATTTAAAAAAAATTTGACAAAACACAATGCTAACTTATGGATCGACCCATGCAAAATGCTACCAAATTTATCACCTCAAATGACCAACTGGTTAAAACTAAATAAACAATGTTTAATATATTGATCTAAACATAAATAATATTAAATAATAGATAATTCCTATCATAGGTTTTACATGCGCGTTACGACGTATCAATTATTTATACATATATAACAACTATCGAACCATAAAAGTTGGTTATCCAAAAACTCATAACCGGAGCATTTGTTTCTCAATTGTTTTGGTTATTTCGATTCAGTCTTTCGGTTTTTTTCGTTATCCGTTAATCTCAATCGATTTCAGTTATCTATATCGGTTTCTCAGTTAGTTCGGTTATTCACGAAACTTTTCATAATCTAAAGGGTCATAAATGTAACCATCACAATACTTACATTTCAACAAAGTAGCGTACAAGGGTGAACGTAAGGCGCAAACATCCAAACGAAAAAACGTAAATCAACAGATGCCTGAAGGAATCAACAATGCTTCAGGTTTTCTCTCTTAATCCTGTCGATTTAAACACTTAATCGTATTATACGTCTTAATTATGTTACAATTCGTGCTCAACATCGTCGTTTTCGCTGAAATTCTGTGATTATTTCGTTGTTTTACGCCTAGGGTTC
>BJCO01410552.1:0-19980 GCA_018326465.1 Flaveria floridana | reverse complement strand
ATTATTATTATTATTATTATTATTATTATTATTATTATAGGTATTAGTATTATTATAGTTATTATTAATAATATTATAATTATCATCTTTATAGTTATTATTATTATTATAGTTGTTATTTTTATTATAGTTAGTATTATTATTATTATTTGTTATTTTTAGTGTTATAGTTATTATTATTATTATTATTAGACTTTAAGGTTATCATTGGGGAATATATTAGGTAGTCAACTAGTAAGAGTTGTACCAAATGGTTGCCATAAGGTAAAAGAAGTGTCGAATAATGTCAACAAATAGAAAAGAATAAAAAATTATCCCTGAGGTAATTGCTAGCTAGAATACAGTTTAAATAATGTTATTTTGTGTATAGGATAATACTTGATAGCAGTGAAACTGAGCAGCCATATCACCGATCGGGTTACTAAGGTGAGTTCCTCTGAACTGTTTAATAAAACGGGATGTGATGTTCTGATAACTGGTAATAATTGTAGAATTGACTATCAACAGCATCTGTGATATGTTGTAATGCTTGATAGGATGCTTGAGGGCTGCTTGTATGATTCTGCTTTAGCCAGTGGAGTTTGTATACATAGCTTGATTATGTGAATTTATATTGTGCTTACTCTGTTCCTATCTGTTTGCCATGGCTATATCTGCTTGATGCAATATTCGATAATAACATGTTTTGAATTTTGAAGAATACCATGTTTATGAACTCACAAGCTTTATGCTGACTCCCAAATGTTTTCTATTTTATGGACACACATCCTAGGTGCCAAGTGATTGCAGGAATTGAAGATTACAAGCTAGTTTATGAGAAAATAAAGTTCTAGAATGTTGTTGAAGATTTGGATATCTAGTATAGTTAAACTGATATAATGGTATTATCTATTATAACAGATGTATTATACGCTTTTGATGTATAATTAAAGTTAGACTTCCGACGTGGACTCTATAATTCCGATGTGTTCTGTATATCCAATACGTAACACTCCCTACATTAAGCCCTGGGAGGCGGGTGTTACAATAACTGATTTACAATGAAATTAATATTTATAAAATGAACTTAGGAACTGTAAGGTTATTAGTAAGGCTGATGCAACCCAAACACTCAATGTCTCTCCTGCATGCATGCACAAGTGTACTGTAGTGGAATGCTTCGGAAGTTTCACACTGTCATAGAAATTATTCTATGTGTGAAATCTTTCGAAGTCAAGACCAATATCTTCCGAAGCCAAAAGATGAAGTCTTCTAAAGCGTCAAGGACAAAGTCTTCCGAAGCCAACTATTGAATACAGATTTCTTCTGAATACTTTTATATTACATGCTTTATCTGATGTACTTTTTACCTAAAGCTGAACTACTTTCCGCTGTCACTCTAATAAGTCACTAACCTTTCATGAGTTGGTGAAAAGATTCATGCTTTTGGTAAAATGAAAATTGAGGTCTTGAGTCTGTAACTTTCCACTTTATGTACTTTATCCTTTTTGTAATATATTAGGATGTGAGCTATGGCATGTCATAGTCACTAGTCAAAAGGCAATCTGCCTTTTGACTCTACATGGATTTTGTTGTCTAGACCATGTATCTAGCTGTCCTTCAAAGTATGGTCGGCTGTAGGTTGTAGTATAAGTATTTATAGTCCTTGTAACTTATTACCATAACTTGGTAAACCATTTATAAGGAACTAGAGATTAATATACATCAACCTTGAAAACCAAATACTTATGTGTTGTTCTTGTTTCTGTCTTATTTACACCTGTGTTTCTTAGTTCTCTAAACTGATTTTCCCAGTTCCCCATTTGAACTATTTAGTGTTGTTCCACACTCTCCTCTTTGTGTTGTGTTGTAAAGTGCATAACCCTTCACCCTGTCCTGCAGGAACCTCGCAGTGGTAGCTCTCTAGACTACAAACATTTACTTCAGAAGCAAGCTAAGGTGAGTCTTAAAACCCCTTTTTTAGTTAAACTATTTTAGGTGGAATACACACTCTTGCAAATCATTATTATGGTGTAATGTTTACTGCTATTGTCTTTGAACGTGAGCACAGTCACTAATTCCATTTGGATCCGCGTAGTTTATGGATAATAATATTTGGGGAATCCCCCGCACACAATAGGCCCTTAGGACAGGGAAACCCCTAATTGAGATTCAATAATCATTATGTCATAAATTAGTACAAATTATATATGCTTAGCAGGGAACACTTAAGCCATAACAAAAAGGGGTACGGGTTAGGGGATGTTCTAACACTCGGGAGGCGCACCCGAGTCCAGGTTTGATTGTGATACTTTCTTTTATGCACCGTTACTATTGTTATCTTATTTTACGAATTGTGTTAAGTCTTGTGTCATAAACTTATGAACTCATCAACATTATGTTGATGTATTTTGGGTGCATATTTAAGGAGAAGAATGATTTTACCAAGTGATCATGGATAGGAGTGGCCTAGTCGGACATTTGGAGTTTAGCCACCACCCTATCTAATTGTTATCATCTGAGTCAATTGACTTAAACTTATGTATTTGGGATTAGAAAATATTTAACTAGTATTTGTATTATTATGGATGATTGGATGCGAATTAATTAACTAATGTTTATTTTCTGCTGCATTATGTTGATATCAGTCAGTCACAGCCGGATGCGGTCAACGGGGTGTGACACAAAAGAAACCCTAATTTTGGGGTTTGATATTTTTTTCATTTGAAATCAGTGATATCGAGATTAAAGTGAGATTTCTTAAAATATCACTAGGATTGTAATCGTTTCTGCAAAACTAACATTTCAAAAGACCTAATCTGAGGGGTTGGGCCTTAGTCTGGTAGCAGAATCGTTCTATCAGAAGTATTAAAATTACTATGACTAGAACCTCATCCGAGGATTAATCACCATTTCTGGTAATCTAGTTGGTGTGATCTGTATCTTAGTCAAAGGATACGGGTGGAGTATCCTCGACCAGGGAAATATCACTGTGAGATCTTCCTAACCCTCTAGTTTTTTGCTTTTCGCTGCATTAGGCATTTATGGCTGGGTTAGGGGTATAGCAGTGATCTTTGTTACAGGGAGAGTCATCCCCTGTATTTTATGCATTTAGGCATAATTAAGCATAATTGCTTATTTGAATCTCTTGTTATTATCCTTATGCATGTGTTTTTTCTACTTCCCTCTTTTACCACTTGGCCAGTCAATTAATTGACCGGTTAACTGGTTGGTTAAGAGGATCAAAGTAGTCTTGGGTGGTTACATCTGTCGGGTGTTTCTAATTGCTATATGTGGCTGAAAATCAATCCATGGTTTCGAATATTAATAACAATCTGATGAGCAATCTTGACTTTAGGGACCCTCTTTACCTACATGCTTCTGATACAAACAATCTAATCCTTGTTAATATTAAACTAAAGGGAATATAAAATTACAATATATGGGCTAGTTCTTTGGAATTATCTCTAAATTAAAAATATAATTGGATTCATAGATGAAGAATGTAAAGGATCCACCACAAATGAGATTTTTAGTAAGCAATGGGATAGATGTAATGTGATTCTGTTATCTTGGATTCTTGATTCTATTTCAGAAGAATAAATTATAGGGCAAGTGTTCTTAAAAATTGCATTCTGTTTGGGATGATTTAAAAGAAACCTACTCAAAAAAACATGGGTTGTTCTTTATAATCTTCACCAAAAAATTTCATTTTATAAACAAAATGGATTCCCTATTCCTGATTACTATCATAACCTTACTTCCATGTGGAGACAATTTGATTCTTATCTGAACTGCCCATATGCACATGTAATGTTGCTGAAAAAACCAGCAAATTTAATAAAAATATGTGTTTGATGAAATTTTTGATAGGATTAGACGAAGCCTATCAACTAGCGAGAACATCGATTCTAACTAAAGATCCTTTACCTACTGTCAAAGGATATTTTGCCATCATATCTAATGAAGAATCTCATAGGAGTTTAACATCTAATAACAAAACTCAGCCTGCTACATACGCAGCTAAGACTACCAAATTTAAAAAACAAAGAAATCAACTAATACTCACTTCAATAAAAATGGGCATACAGTTGATAGATGTTATGAGTTGGTCAGTTATCCTGCAAACTATAAAGGAAAAACAAAAAAAATGTCACCTTCAATAATATTACTTCAGAAACAAAAAAAACAATTGATATTCCTTATTATTTGACATCTGTTCAGTACACTAAACTCATGTCTATTCTAAATGAACCCGTGACATCAGACCAAAATGTTGCTCATATGGGAGGTAATTTTCACTCTGCTTGTTAAAGTCCCTTCTTTACTTGGGCTATTTCACCAAAGGAGGGAAAATACAGGGGTTGGGTTATTGACTCAGGTGTGGTACTAATCAACACATGGTTATGTCAGACAAAGATATGTTAGACTTAGTCCTATGTCTAACTATAACATGACTGTTGTCCATCCCAATGGAACTAGTGCTAAAATTCTTTCAATTAGTAAATTAAAAATTGGAAAACAAGTGGTTCTTAATGATGTCCTTGTTGTCCCTGAGTATAGTGTTAATCTTTTATATGTTTACAAGTTAGCTATCGATAACAAACTTGGATGTTGGTTTAATAAAAATGAATGCTTAATTCAGGACCTGTCTTGGAAAATGACACTTCTTAATGGTAAATAATCAAATGGTTTATATTACTTCAGAGACGTACTTTCAGGTTTGTTTGTCTGTGACAATGTTGTTGGTCCTTCCAATAATTACTTAAAATTATGGCACTCCAGACTTGGTCATCCATCACATCAAGTCTTATCTGTTCTGAAACCTGAACTAAAACTTCAAAATAAAGGTTTAGACATGCCGTGTGAAATACATCACAAGAAACCAACCCCTTTCCTTTAAGTGAGCATAAAACCTAATCGGTAGGGGATCTCATACAACTTGACCTATGGGTTCCTCTCAAAATAACAAGTAAGGAAGGGTTTAAATCATTCCTAAGGATGACTACTCTAGGGTTGTTTGGGTATATCTTCTTAAGTCAAAAGATGAAGTCTTCAAAAACATCACAGGCTTTATAATGTTACTTAAAACACAGTTCAATAAACAAGTCAAATGCTTTAGAACCGACATTGGTACGAAATTTGTGAACACTCAGTTTGAAAATTTTCTAAAGAACAATGGAATTTTTCATCAAACCTCATATGTTTATACCCTATAACAAAATGGAATAATGAGAGAAAACATCGACATCTCCTAAATCACTCTCTACTTTTTCAAAGCAATATTCCATTGAATATGTGGTATGAATGTGTTCTAACTACTACCTACTTGATAAACAGGACACCATCCTCTGTGTTGAATGGAAATTCCCCTTACGAGCTGATTGTAAACAAAAACCCCTCTCTTACACATCTCAGAACATTTGGCTGCCTGTGTTTTGTAACTAAGCTAAACCCGTAATCAAAATTTGATAGTACGGCCTTGAAATGCATTTTAATTGTGTACTCATTTGGAAAAAAAGATTATAAACTTTACTCTTTAGATAACAAAATGTGTTTATCTCTCATGATGTAAAGTTTTATGAAAATTCTTTTCCTTTAAACGATAAAAATGAAACGTTTCCAGGAGAAAAGATGTTAAATCTAAATGTTTTTGATTTCTCTGAGCCAAATGACATTGAGATTAAAAAGCCCAATGATGAAGGGAGGGAATCGAATCATAAAAACCTAAATACAAA
Organism: Flaveria floridana; assembly: GCA_018326465.1. Taxonomy (NCBI): domain Eukaryota; kingdom Viridiplantae; phylum Streptophyta; class Magnoliopsida; order Asterales; family Asteraceae; genus Flaveria; species Flaveria floridana. The sequence continues at coordinate 14,263 of BJCO01410552.1, read as the reverse complement.
GAGCCCAACTAAGGAAAGTTGTGGTCTCAGGGATAACACTGGGAACTAGCAGGGATCTGTAGACAATAACTTTGGCAGCAGCCTAACACCAGCTACCCTAGTTAACACAGATCAGACTGATTCTGTTGACTCCATCAACAGTATATTGGACCTGGAAGCCGAGATTCCTGTTGACAACAACCTTCCTCTATAGGAATATGATGAGGTAGAAAATATGGATAAGGATATAGCTAAATCCAACCTCCCTAAGGACAATAATCCTGACCCGAACATAAGCACTCGTAAGTCAAGTAGAGTTAGTCATGTTCCACAAAAGTATTCAGATTATGTTCTAGATGGAAAAGTTAAATATGGGATAGAAAAATCTGCCAATTACTCTAAATTATCCAATGAAAATAAATGTTTTACATCTCTTCTTGACAAAAGTATCAAACCAACTTCCCTTTTAAGAAGCATGTAAGGATATAAATTGGGTTAATGCTATAAATCAAAAAATGGAAGCTCTTAACCAAAATAAAACTTGGATAATTACTAACCTTCCACCTAATAGAAAGCCATAGGATGCAAATGGATTTATAAAATAAAATATAAGCCTAATATAGATATTGAAAGATAGAAAGCAAGGTTGGTTGTCAAAGGATACAACCAACGGGAGGGTCTTAACCTTGATGAAACTTTCTCCCCTGTGGTCAAAATGGTTACCATTCACACTCTTCTTTCATGTGTTGTTCAAAATAATTTGAAAATTTTTCAACTTGATATAAACAATGCCTTCCTTTATGGAGAGTTAGATGAAGATGTCTACATGAGAATACCCAAAGGGTACGGATCCTCATCCGATGTCTTATCAGGAAAGGTTTGCAAACTTGTCAAGTCCTTATACGGGTTAAAGCAGGCATCAAGAAAATGGAATGAAAAACTAACCGCCACTTTAACTAATATAACTTTTAAACAAACTAATAATGACCATTCATTATTCATAAAAACAAAGACACCAATGATGTGTTCCTTCTAGTTTACGTGGATGACATAATCATTACTGGAAATAATAAGGTTGAAAGAAACCAAGTCAAACAAAAACTAAGTCAATGTTTTAGAGTCAAAGACTTGGGAAAATTAAAATACTTCCTGGGAATAGAAGTCCATGAAAATGAAAAAGGAATGTATCTATCTCAACGCAAATATTGAATTGATCTCCTCAAAGACTTTGGTCTTCTCGGATGTAAACCCATTGGAAACCTCATGGGACAAAATATCACCCCTCCAAGACAGCAACCATGCTGTAAAAAAATGATAGTGAGTTAAAGGACATTACTCAATATCAAATGCTAATCGGGAAACTAATCTACATAACTCTCACTCATCCTGACTTATCATATACTATTCAATGCCTGAGTCAATTCATGGATAAACCATTGAACTTTCATTAACAGATAGCCCTAAGACTTTTAAGATACTTAAAAGAATCTCCTGGAAAAGGATTAAGATTTCAAAAATCTTAAAATTTCTATCTAAAGGCCTATTCTTATTCAGACTGGGGAAAATGTCTGGTGACCCGTAGATGTGTTATTGCGTACTGTTTATATCTTGGAGACTATGTTATAACTTGGAAAAGCAAGAAACAAAGCACAGTGTCTCGATCATCTGCTGAGTCTGAATAAAAGGCAGTGAACATGACTAGGTGTGAAGTGATTTGGGGTCCTTAAACTCCTTGAAGATTTGAATGTTAGTTATACTCTTCCTGTTTCTATATACTGTGATAAAAATATCGCAATTTTAATGTCGGCAAACCCATTTTTTCATGAGCAGACAAAACAATTTGAAATAGATTTGTTTTTTACGAGAAAAAGTTATGTCAGGTGTATTTAAAATTGAAAAAATTAACACATCTCATTAACCTGCTGATATATTTACGACGAATTTACGAGTACCTCAACATAAATACTTGTGTGACAAACTGGGTTTATCTGACTATTTTAGGAATCGTATTGAGGGGGAGTGTTAAAATTATAATACAATACTAATTCCTTTTATAAAGTTTCCTTTTATGAAAGGATTAATCCAAGTAAGATTTGAGGGAAATTAAGGAAACAAAAAAACATTAAGGGGGCATCCCTTGATTTCATAGGATTAAGAAGGATCGGACATGAGCTGTCATCATTCTCCTCCAAGTATTTAAGGAGCATTTTTTTTCCTCAGTGCATTAAATCATAAACATTTCTTGATTTCTCATTAGGGTTTTAAACCTTTTCATTATTCAAGATAACCAAGTCACCCGATAATCATAAGGCAATTGGCCTAAAATAGGTATTCAAGACGAGATGCGAATGGGAAAATAATAAAGCATAAGGCTCGCCTAGTATCCAAAGGCTACATACAGCAACAAGGTATAGACTTTGTTGAAGTCTTTGCTCATGTAGCCTGTATAGAAACAATCCACCTTATTCTGGCCCTTGGAGTCCATAATGAATGGGAAGTACATCACCTTTGATGTAAAAACTACTTTCTTGCATGGCAAAGTTAAGGAAGAAGTCCATATGTCATAACCGGAAGGGTTTGTGAAACCACAAGACATAAGGAAAGTTTACGAACTCTCTAAAGCTTTGTATAGACTTAGACAAGCACCACGTGCATGGAATATGAAACTTTATCACACATTGAAATCACTTGATTTTAAGAAATGCACTTTAGAACAAGTAGTATATATAAGAAAAGGCAAAACTTTTAGTTTGCTTGTTTGGAGTGTATGTTGATAATATCCTAGTCACTAGAACTCCAAAGACAGGAATATACTTGTTCAAATCTCAAATGGAAGAAAAATATGAAATAAGTGACTTAGGGTTACTAGATTATTATATTGGGATAGAAGTCACCAAATCAAGGGGTGATATATCTATTAATGAATATAGTTACATTACTAAGATTCTGAAAAATGTTACTATGTCAGATAGTAATGAAACCAAGATTCCAAGGAACTCAGGCACATTGTTAACTAAAACCGAATATGGAAAGTCGGTTGACCCCACTGAATATAGAAGTATGATCGGTTGTCTATGGTACCTACTTCACACCAGACTAGACTTGTCTTATTCACTTGGTTTGCTTAGTAGGTTTATGCAAGAACCTAAAGAGCATCATCTTAAGGCGATTTATCAAGTTCTTTGTTATATCAAAGGAACAAAGGATTTTGGTATAACCTATAATGGGAATGGTGGATGTAAGATAACAGGCTATAGTGATAGCAGTTATTGGTTAATACTGAGGATGGAAAGGCACTACAGGGTTAGTGTTCTACTTTAGAAACTCGCTTATAACTTGGTGCACACAGAAGCAACAAATGGTGGCACCCTCTTCATGTGAATCTCAATTCATAGCAGCAACAGCTACAGCATGTCAGGCGTTATGGCTTAAAAGATTAGTCGGTGAACTCACAGGATGGAAGGAAGAAAAAATCACTCTCTACGTTAACAACATATCCGCTATCGCTTTGATGAAGAACCCGATGTTTCATGGAAGAAGCAGACATATTGATACTCGTTATTATTTCATCAGAGAATGTGTGAAGAATGAGCATATCATTATGGAACACATCTATGGAGAACTACAAAGGGCAAACATTATGATAAAAGCATTGGCAAGGATTAAGTTTGCTATAATGCGGGAGTTGCTCGGTGTTCAAGATCTACTTGTTCAAGATTAAGGGGTGTATATTAGTATTAATCCCACGCAAGTTAAAGTCTAAGGGTTATGTATGTAATTAGTCAAAGTATTTTTATTTAGTATTATCAATTATGTTAAAGGTTCAAATTGGTACATTTGAAACTTGGTATGTAACCTCCGATGTATATAAATACATATCCATATCAATGGAAATCTATATTGGTTAACAATTGTTCCCTCTATTCTTCTTTAATATTAAATTCTTGGGCAACAATCTCCATATGTTGTTTGAAGCAGTCTGTTCGAGTTCTGTGACAGGGTTAACGCGTTCATATGGGATTCGTGTCTTTTCTTTCAAACATGCAACATCTGCATTTGGGTGGCATCTTCTTTTTGGCTTCCCTCAAGCCGTCCATGTTTGATTTTATCTTTTTTCACATTTCTTTCCATGGGATTCAAACTTCTTTTAATCGACACCTTCTTTTGATTGGGAATCTGCTTTTATAAGAATTCGATAGATTACATGGGTTAGCACCGATGGAGGGTGTCTAAAACCCAGCTTTAGGGGGAACACCAACCCCCAAACCCAGTAAGCCCCAAAAACTCTTGACCTAGTGAAAAACATATGAGGCACCACCGACTCCACCTACTATAAGCAATATGCAAACTTTTCGATGTCACAAGTATACTCAATGATTTTTAAAGACTAGATGTGTGAAGACTCCAGTTTTAGCAAAGAAATACTTCCTTCATCGGGTGAGGAGAAGAAGGTGCGGGAGGAGGGTGAGGATTAGGAAGAGTTGGCGGGTAAGGACGAGGGGATACCGAGCAAACTGCAAATGAAAAGTAGAGCAAAAGAAAGGCAAAAGCTAAAAGATGAACTAATCAAGAAAAACTTGTGTTAGCGAGAGCATGGATTTATTGTTTGGAAGACCCAGTTATCATGAATGAACAAAATCAATATGTCTTTTGGAAAAAAAGGTTAAATCTCAATTTTTATCTTGTTAAATTTTTAATGTTTTAGTATCTTTTTTTTAATTTTAATGTTTTAATGCACTTAAATGAAATGTGACGATCGAAGTTTAATTAGATCGATTATATTCAAACTGGAGAAATCAATTATCAAAACCATGATATGAAAAATAAAACTCTTTTTACCAAAAAAGAGGCGACATTTGTAGTCCAACAACGGTGGTGAGGAAGTTGTGATTTGGAAAGCGCATTCGAATTACTAGAAGGTTTTCAAGAACAATATTTTCCACACTTGAAAGCATGGATAATATGTTCGATCTCGCCTCGCATTTCCAACATTCCTACAACGGGTGGAGAGTCACAAGCAACAAAATGATCACATACAATGAAGTTAGTCACTACACCACGTTCTCACAACTTAATTTCCCAGTATCAATCTCAATGATGATGAAAATGTAAAACCCAAGAGGTCGACTAGGAAAGCAAGAGAGTGGTCGCATCGTCAACATTACACAAAGAACTTTTAACGAAGATCTAGAGCTTCAACGACGTAAGTAAAACCAAGCCCAGCATAGAACCTGTCTTCAAGATGAGATGTTCCATCAGAACAACAAGTTCGGATTAAGCTGATGTGACAACAAGTGTGGGAAGTACAACAATGACAAAAGGACTTGGAGTTCACTTAAAAACCCTTGGCATATTCCGTGCCGATGTTGGAAGTTCTTTTACAATGAAAGTTGGAAAGACAAAACGTTAACGATGACTCTTCCCATACTAGATATTATTTTTTTTATTAAATTATTCTCATGCTATATGTTATTTATATTTATTAGATTATTGTATGATGTATTTTTTAATTAGTGAAAGTTGTTAGGACCGTTTTCATACGGAGTACTAACTGATTCAACGTAAAACCAGATCAAATAGCATGGAATTCTATTTGATTGGCGATCCAATCAGTGAGAACGACAACTTGATCGATCTAACGATTAAACAAACGTTAAGAACGAATTGGAATCGATCGGGAACGAACTTTGAAGTTGGATGGACGAACTAGAACGCTCTGGACGGCTAGGGTATGATAATATTCAAAGTGTTTTTATTTTCACGAATTATGAGATATTTATAGGTTTTCAGTATTCAGTCATACGACTGAGCCATTAGCATGGTTCAGTCGTGCGACTGACTCATGCGTCTGATTCATACGCACCACTGAAGGTTCAGTCGTGCGACTGAGTCAATCTTATGTCTTAGTCATACGACTGATCCAGTCACCTAGTTCAGTCGTGTGACTGGTCCATAAGTATGGTCCATTCATGCGTCTGGTCCATGAGTATGTTCCATTAGCATGAATACCACAAGACTAAGTCGAACACATTTCCGAATCATTATTGACTCAGAACTATGTACAACAGCTTCAAACCTATATATGATGTTCATTCATATGTGTAATACTAAATACTATAAGAATATGATATAATCAAAGATAAATAACATCTAAAAAAGATATCACATTGCATTAAGTTCTTGAATTACATAAGTGTAAGAAATGAAAGACAGAGACATTTAAGTACATAAACTAGGGACATCAAGTATCAACAAACTCCCCCTTGGACCTAGTTTACCCTATTGTCTAACACTCTTCACATGTTCTTGAAACTTCTTGTCTCCTCTTTAATGACTCCAGCATGTATCTCAAATGCAAAACAGAGTCGTATGACATGTTAGAACTGGAAATCTTATACAATGTCTTGAGTATCATAGAACAATGGCCACTTGTATTACGCATTAACATCGTCTGCTAACAAGTTGGTAAGCCACATTGGGTCGAATAACCTGATAGTCTTAATCTTTCCATCTCTGTTCAAAACTAAAACAGCTTCCCCCGTAGTCCAATCATAATACCACCACTTGAAGTGAGGTGTGAAATCCTGTGGCATCTCCCTTAAAGGAATCTTTGACATTAGGTATCCACTTCAACACCACCTTCCTTCTCCCCGAGATCGATTCAACCTCAGCCTTATGAAGAAACCTCCTTGGTTGTTGAGGTTTGAAGTTAACCCATCTAGTGTGGTATTCCTTCTTTAATGCCATCTCAAACCATCCCGACATTTTCCTTGGGTTGGCATATAGCATATCTAGGCATGCTGGTCTGTTTAACTCAAATCCCGGAAGAGTCTTCAGATCATGTGGATATCTAAAGTACTCGATACCTTTCTCTCTTTTCAAGGCATATACATCTAAGTCCTCAAAGTACGCCCAACTGATAATCTTGCCTGACACTTTCTGATGTCTTAAACTATGTACACCTTGGTGTTGGAATTTTGCTTTGGAGGTTCTCTCTGAGCTTTCATCTCTGCTAAACATGCAGCCCATTCAACTTTCTTTAGTTCTACATCAGCATCTGCAGCTTGAACTTTATCTCCTGCCTTTTCTTTCTCAGTCGCTTTCTCATCTAACTTGTCAAATGTATCACTGACAAATGTCTCACCCAAGTCAGGGATAACATTGCCATCAAAGTCAGTGTACTGAGGATAATGATCTGACATGACATCCTCTATCTCTATGTCATCAACTCCTTGTAACTCCTCATCACTAACAACATCTACTTCAGGAGCATCTTTGACTATCTTATTTGGGTTGAGTCTGAACAACTCTGCAAGTTGTTCATCAGATAGATCATGTATAATCTCCCCTTCTTCTGGAGTATAACTCACAGATCGTCTAACAATCCCTTGCAAATCAAGAATCATTGTAAGTTGAGTCTTGATTTGCTGAATGGGACCGACATCGTACTCATCGGCCTGTTAAGTTTCATCTGTTTGATTAAACAATCAACAAATCACACGTTAATGAATAATCAAGACATTAGACACAAATGGTCATTATTTACATTAATGTAATACAAAGTTCAATTACAAAAAGTTTCAAAGTACATAAACTATCCTAATCATTACTTTTCGCTTGAACTTGAGGCTCATCAGCTTGAGGAGCTGTGGACGAGGTTCCTTGATCTTGATTCTTCTTAGTGCGCCTCTCCCTCGCTGATTGAGTTGAGGCTGATGCGTTAGCATCACCTTCAGGTTCATCCTCCTCATCATCGTCCTTATTTTTCTCCTCTCCACTATCACCAGCTTCCTCCTCATCACCTTCATCCTCAGATTCATCATCACTAGAATCGTCATCGTCATCTCCATCATCATTACCATCTCCCTTTATCTTCAGAGGCTCATTCTTCTTTCCCTTCAGCTTTAACATTATCTTCTTGTTCTTCTTTTCCAACCCCTCAATCCTCTTGGCGGATGCCAACACTATCTCATTTTGAGCTTGCAAGGCCTTGTGAGCTCGAACTAAAGCTGTCTCATGAGCTTCATTTTTCTCAGTGAGCTTGGCAATTTGCTTGCCCTGTGCTGCATTGACCACTATCAGCTGGTTCATTTGGTTGGCCCTAAGATCATCCGTCACTAACAGATTGAGCACTAGCCTGTTACGGCTTGGCAGTTCCTCTAACCCAACAGTGGATAGAGTAGTGCCCTGTGGACGTGGGAATTGGGTGGATGTTCCGATTTGGGGAATGGTTGGGGTAGTTGTGGATGTGGTGTAAATGGGTGTAGGAATGGGAATGGATTGTGGAGGGGCGGTTTTGGGTATAGAGGGTGAGGAAGATGTGGGTGTGGTGGTGAGTATGTCAGTGGTGGTGGTTGTGGTGGTGGTAACTGTGGTAGTGGGTATGTTGGTGGTAGTGGCTCTGATACCACTTGTTAAGACCATTTTCATACGGAGTACTAACTGATTTAATGTAAAACCAGATCAAATAGCGCAGATTTCTATTTGATTGGCGATCCGATCAGTGAGAACGACAACCTGATCGATCTAAAGATTAAACAAACATTAAGAACGAGTTGGAATCGATCAGGAACGAACTTTGAAGTTGGATGGACGAACTAGAATGCTCTGGATGGCTAGGTTATGATAATATTGGAAGTGTTTTTATTTTTCACGAATTATGTGATATTTATAGGTTTTCAGTATTCAGTCGTACGACTGAGCCATTAGCATGGTTCAATTGTGCGACTGACTGATGCGTTTGATTCATACGCACGACTAAAGGTTCAGTCATGCGACTGAGTCAATCTTATGTCTTTTCCCCTTCTTGCCATGGGGTTGGGCCATTCTCTTCCTCCGAGACCCCTTAGCAATCGGGGCTCCCCCTGGGCTGATGGGCTGATCGGGTGTATAAGATGGATCACTCTCTTCAGTATCGACACCCTTTGACCCAGCCTTGCGGGTACCAACCACCTCCTTTCCTTTCTTGGTGGCTACCCACTTGCTGCCGACCTGCCTCACTAGAGGCTCCTCCTCCGATCCATCCTTTTCTTCATCCAGATTGAAATTCCTGATGTCCTCACTAATCAGGAAGTCCTGGTGGATGGCAGCTTGCTCAGATCCACTAGGAGCTGAAGAATCACTCTTCTGTGGTGGTGGTGGAATAGTAGACGTGTCGGTGGCTCTGGATTGATTCGAGCCCTCATCTCCACCACATTGACCATGATCCTGGTCATCATCATCGTCGTCACCATCCGGAATCATAACATGTTCAACGTCGGAGTCGCTATCATCGTGGTGCCACTTCTTCCTGGCTGGCGCTACATGGGCGCTGTTAGCCAGATGACTAAATAACCTCCTCACTGGGGGCTTAACCTGCTTTCCCATGTACCCCTTCATCCTGCCTAAAGTGGTGTCATCCATCACCTCCAATGACACCTTATCATTCTTAAGCTTGGGCAGGTTTGGTAGCTTCTAGTTGAGGATCAGCTGTAGAAACCGGGGATACATGCAGAATCCCTCCTTCCCCTTAGCCTCAATGTTCTCCCTCATGTAATTGAAGAACATCTTGGACATACCGAACGGGTGGTTGAGCACTAATGCAATAAACGCGTTATGAATCTGGTCGCTCATCTCGTCAAAACCACCGCATCGTGAGGCTATGCACTTCAAAATCACATGTGCCAGATATTTGAAAGGCGGGCACATGTTGCTCTTGTTAAGCACGCCGACATTGATGTCGCCGACGTACTTAATCCGTAGAAAGCATCCCCTCACAGTCATGGGATGTAGCTTGGTGGGATAGTCCGTGCCATCTCCCAAATCCAACACTCTCCTTAAGTCATCCTCCCCGATGTCTATATCCTCTCCAAAAATAGAGCTCCAAATCCTAAATGGCTCGATAGATCGGTCAACAACAGCATTCTCCGAGAATGCCTGCTGTAGTGAGCGGTAAGGTGTGAAGGGAGTAAATATAGCACGGTATATCCTAGATCGTCGTAAGAACTCGATAATCCCAACAAAAATCTAAAGCATTCCTGGAAGTCATGTTGAGATAAGCACAGATGTTGTGCTTAGTGCTCATAGTCCATCTATCAGTCATTTCACTGCAACACAAGCAACAAACATGTTAGACCCGTTCACGAGACAAAACATTTAAGTTTGAACAGATAATATCAGACTGGTTCAATCGTACGATTGAACCATACGACTGAACTCAGTCGTACGATTGAGCCTCCGACTGAGCTTAGTCGTATGCCATGACATGCGGTTTAGTCAGTCGTGCGACTGAGTCACCGATTGATTCAATCGTGCGATTGAATCATGTGTCTGGCTCAATCGTGCGACTGAAGTTCATCAGTATGTCCTGTCGCATACACACTATGCGAGTCCAAGACTTTGAATCTTTGTCAAAACAGTCATTTTCACATCAAGATTAGATTCATCAGGCGCGCAAAGACTTGTTGTCACACCTATGATCGTTTAAGTAAACTTTTAAGTCCATTTAGATGTCCAATTTTAGAGTTATTTGATTCGGTTCAAGTCTTAAATCATTCAGACACTATGGATTGATTTAACATTATCATGTGCATTGATTTCATCTTCGTTGTACCTGTAGATGAATGTATATCCGTTAGCAACAGAAAATTAATGGAGATCACAAGAAAAATTTGAAAAAGTGTCCTTGGTTAGTCGGTAGTTTGAGAGAATTTGAGACAAAGTATAGGGATACGACCGACTGAACCCTCCTTTTATACTGATTTGAGTTTCAGTCGTGCGACTGGACCCATATGCATGGTTCATATGTGCGACTGAGTTTTAGTCGTACGACTGACATACACTCATTCAGCCAATTGTACGATTGGTTCATACTGAGTTTTCCAATCGTGCGACTCGGCCATCCTCATGGTATAGTCGTGTGATTGAGCCATACTTGTGATCCAGTCATATGACTAGCCCAGATTCATGGTCCAATCGTGCGACTGGCTAACACTTATGGTCTAATCGTGCGATTTGCTCATACTTATGGTCCAATCGTGCGATTGGCTCATACTAATGAATTTGATTTAGTTTGTCCCACTATTTCACATGCTTATCTTTGATATATGACATTATGACCATTGATCATCTTAGACGTGATCCTTTTAGATGAAAACCATTTGGTCACCTCAGACGTGATCCTTTTAACTAAAACCATTTGATCACCTCAGACGTGATCCTTTTAAATGAAAACCGTTTGATCACCTCAAACATGATCCTTTTTATCTTTCAGAAACAAGCTGTTCATAGTTAATGTTCGGTTTATTTTATGACATTCACAGAGTTCAGTCTTGTTACATAGTCCGACATCGACTTAATACAAACAACTAAAATAGGAAAAACTTTAAATAAACTGAATTAAGACATATTTTTGTGTTTTTCATTTGAGAAGGGTTGATAACATTTTAACTTCAATTAAATGATTTCTCTCCCTGAGCAGAACAGCTTCAAACATTTTCATCATTTCTAGAAAGATTCATATGGAATCAGACAGGCATAAAAAATAATCATTTGGCACCTTTTATATTTATGACAATAACAAAGAGCATTATATATACATTACACTTAGTCTCTTTCATCTAAGAGTCAAATGCACTAACATGAAATCATGCTAGAGCTGTTTTGTAGCACACGTTGATTTTGACCATTGGGAGATGCAGCCACGATGATTGTCAGTATATTTGTCCACATAAATCCATACACAGATTTTTGACATACATTGGTGATTATTTAGGTGTATTAAGTCAATAGGCATTTGTGGATCCCACACTTATATGGTAATCAACCTTCCTCAGGAGATTTTTGAGCGGTGTACGGGTTTTTATCAAGAATAAACTATTCTAAGAGCTTTCAAAGAGATGCTAAGCCTCAGGTCAGTGCCATTGCACAGCAAAGAGGCGCAAACAACAATGAATTCTTAGAGTATATAGGTTATGCTTATCCTCAGGTCAGTGCCATCGCACAGCAGAGAGGCACACAACCTATCTTCTTATTAGAGCAATTTTATAATTTATTTAACGCAACAACAACATCTATCATTAACTTGATTGCGTTTCACATTTGTGATGTGCTTTGCTCATAGTTTTGGTCATTCGCACACATTTGTGGCTTTCTCTTTGCTCTTCACCCCTTATTGGAAATTTATTGTTGATTATGCATACCAGGGATAAGATGGGAACCCAGAACCTGTTGAGTGATTTAATTTGTATGATTCACCAATTATGTCTACTAATCTATTATGTTGAATCTACCAACACATCATATAATGGACTTGTAAACCCTAGATCTACTTTCTCCATGTAACTGCAGTAACATACTAGCTTACTATCATTTTTCAACTTATTAGGCTTTGACTTCTCAGACTTATAATTTTTCTTTGACTTTCATTTTTTGGTGTCCCAAATGATAAGATGCCTGTGTACTATCATTTTCCAATGTACTGAATCAATTTCTCAGATTTGATTTTGTTGCTTTTCAGCTTACCTGCCCACCCCTTTTTTTAAGTAATTAAATAGTAACTACTGAAACTAAAACTATTCTCCCCCTAAAATTCTAAAACAGAAAATCTTTTTGTGTTTTTGATATTTTCAAGACAGAAGAAAAATAAAATAAAATAAAGTAAATTTGACAGAAAAATTAAACTAAGAAACATACGGACGGACTATGAACTCGACTCCTCCGGAATCACATCTTCTTTCTTCTTTACGCCATTGACCTTTAATAGATAGTAAAATCTCGGTTTATCAAAACCTTTTGTATAGAGGTCGGCGCGTTGAAAATCCGTGTTAATTTTAATTACATCGATTAAATGCTTTTCAAAACAATCACGTATGACGTGATATTTAATGCCGATGTGTTTGGTTTTGGGATGTTGTACTGGATTTTTAGTTACAGCTATGGCAGCAGAATTATCAATAAAGATAGGGGTGTTAGTAAATTGCAAACCATAGTCCCGCATTTGCTATTGAATCCAGATGATTTGAGAACAGCAACTTGCAGCAGCAACATATTCAGCTTCACATGTTGACAGAGCAACAGACGTCTGCTTCTTACATTGCCAGGTGAGTAAACGTCTTCCAAAAAATTGACACCCCGTAGATGTGGATTTGTAGTTCATCTTGCATCCACCATAGTCTGAGTCACTATAAATGTAAATTCAAAGTCATCATCATGAGTATACCACAACCCGAGTGTTCGAGTACCATTCAGATAACAAAGGATCTGTTTCACCCCAATTAGATGATTTACTTTTAGCATTGACTGATATTTGGAACATAAACACGTGGCGTACATGATATCAGGACGAGAAGCTGTGAGATACATTAGAGATCCGATCATTCCACGATACACGGTGGCATCCACTAAATCCCCATTTTAATCAGGTGCCATATCGTGGCTCGTGGCAAGAGGGGTACAAGCAATTGTTACATTTTCCATATCAAACCGCTTCAGAATTTCCCCCATGTGTTTGGTCTGATGTAGAAAGATTCCATTTAGTGTCTGATCCACCTATAATCCTAGAAAGAACTTCATCTCTCCCATGGCACTCATTTCAAATTCAGCTTTCATCACCAATTCAAATTCTTTACATAAAGCTTCATTTTTGGAACCGAAGATTATATCATCCACGTATATCTGAACCAGTAGTAAATCACAATCCTTTTCTCTGATGAATAATGTGCAGTCAATTACTCCTCTTCAAAACCCATGTTTCAACAGGTGTGTGGAGAGCTTCTCATGCCAGGATCGAGGGGCTTGATGTAGCCCATATAAAGCCTTGTCCAATTTATAAACTCTGTCTCGATGATAAGGATCTTCCAAACCTTCTGGCTGACTAACGTATACTATCTCATGGATTTCACCATGTAGAAATGCACTTTTCACATCCAATTGATACACCTTGATCTTCATGTAGGATGCATAGGCTACGAAGATCCTAATTACTTCCATACTAGCCACTGGTGCAAATACCTCATTGTAGTCCACGCCTTCAACTTGTCTGAACCCTTGAACTACTAACCGTGCCTTGTTTCTTATAATGACCCCCTGATCATCTTTCTTGCAACGAAGCACCCATTTTGTGCCAATTGCCTTTGCACCCTTGGGTCTGTCCACTAGTGTCCAAACTCCAAGCTTCTTAAACCGCAGAATTTCTTCTTGCATCGCATTTACCCATGCCTCATCTTTCAAGGCATTACTTACATACTTGGGCTCGACTTGAGAAACAAAACACTTATATGCCCCATCATGTATGTATCCCTTTTCC